>WHYT01000659.1:18168-49427 GCA_009806455.1 Tetrax tetrax
AAAAAAAAAAAAAAAAAAAAAAAAAAAAAAAAAAAGATTGTTTTGTGTTCCAAAGCATACAGCTCACAGGTCACTTGGAGGAGGAGGGGGGGAGTGGGGGGAAAGAGAAAATTACATTAAAATAGGCTAGATGGACTGTAGTTCTAATATGCTCTATATCCTGTTTCCAGCAGGGAAAGAGGAGCAGAAACAAGATAAATACATTGTGTGCTAGAATATTTTCCTTGCTTTCAGCAGAGAATTCTTGAGTTAAAGTTTGGCTACCAGTTGACTTTTCTCCCTTTAAATTAATTTCCTTTCCTTTTCCTACTGCTCATCTTCTCACCATTTTCTGTTCCTGTACAGACTCATGCCAGATATTTAAAACTTAGTATAGTGTGCCCCATGGTACTCAGCAAGACCATGAGTCTATACTGCAGTAACAGTAAAATTGTTGCAGCGATCTTGGGTGTCAAATTTTAATCAAATCTCCAAAGTAATTAAAGCTCTTCAAGGTTCTTGGGACCTTCCATTTTCTTAATGAGATTTTGTTTTATTGCTGCATGTATTGAGGATTTAAGGAATTAAAACATCAGGCATTTCAGGCACACTGGATTTTGTTCTCTTCTATAGGCAGGCCAGGGACTGAGCTTTGGACTTCCTTCTGTGGTGTGTCGTATCTTCATGTAAACCATATAATAAATACAGGCTCATGCAAATTTTGCAGAACAGTTGTTGCTACTGAGTTTCTTTAGACTTCACTCTTGTTTTGAGTTGCTTGTGACCAAGGTTAACTGGTCACTCTCTCACCTCTCAGGAAAAATGGGCCTTTCTCTTATTTTGTTCATCTCCACACCTGACAGAGAGTGAAAAATGGAGAAAGGGATGAATAGGACAGAGTAAATAAAGATCACACTTTTCAGCCAAACCTGTGGGGTATGAAAGTTTTTGAATTTTTAATTGTTGAATCAAATTCCTGTTCCTGTGAGCATATTTGGGCACACTAAACTTGGAGCTCGTTCAGACATTTTCTTTGCCAGGGAAAAAGATCTGCAGAACAAGCAAGCAGAACAAGCCTGTGTATCAAGTTCTAAGCTGATCATCTCTCAGTCTGTCTTTTTACACTGTTTGGCCTTGACTTTTAAAGAAAGCATCCTTTTGCAGAAAGTAAAATGTTGGTCTCATAGGTCTGGGCTGCTGGCTGTGGAGGAGTTGGAAATACCTTTATTTTTCCTCCTGAAGTTTATTCTTGAGCTGGAGCAGAAGTGAATTTTTCGAGCTTTAGAAAGGAGAACGAAGTTGCTGGCTTTAGTTTCTCAGTTCTGTTCTTCCTTCTTTTCTGTCTCTCCTCTCCTTCATCCTTGCCATCTGACACAAAAGTAAAACATAACCCAAACCGATAAATAGTATTTATCTTTTTTGACATCATCCTAGGTACTCATCCCTAAGATATAAAAAGTTAAAAAACACATTTTAAACTGCATTTTCTATTGTGTATTTTTGTGCTGTGCTTACCTGTCACAAAACTATAGAAGAAAGACTGTCAAACTCCAGCATTACATGAGCAAATTAATTTGTAAATATAACTGAGAGTACAAAATGTCTGAAAGACGATAAATTTATATTTAGAGAAACCTAGGTAAGAAATTTAAGTAAACTTTCTTTCATAGCTCTGCTACTGCAACTGATCATCAAAAGACATCTATTAAAACACAAGAGGACAAACTAAAAATATTTATCCTTAAAATTTGGAAAGCAGACATATGTTGCCAGTAGATGAGCTACATACTCTCGTCCTCTGGAAATTTGGAATATTAAAAATGTAGAGGAAGGAAGAAGGCAGAATGAAGTATATTTTGATCTGATGCTTTTGGGAAAACAGTACATATTAAACCAACAGCTCTTGACACATCTTGATATAATAAACTCAACAAAACAAAGAGCTCTTCTCTTGCTATTATGAAGAAATCTACCAGTTGGTGTTACATGTACATCTTGTACTCCTGCATATAAGTGCTTAATCTTTGTTTTCACAGGCATAGAATGTCAAGCAAACCAAGCATCAGCTACCTCTGAAGAGTGCACAGTTGCGTGGGGCGTCTGCAATGTAAGGAAAGCCATTCTGTTGTGAAGCTCGCGTGTGGTGATGCTATGCCCTTTTTTTATGACTCAGGACAAAACTAGTTCTATAAAATTTTTCAGATAATCCACCAGAAAAAAATAATATTAAACACGATAAGTTTAGTACAGTATTGAAAGGAGAAGGGGAAAAAAAAGTGAAAGTTGGAAAGGTGTAATACACAAGACACAGAAGAGAAGGGAGGAAGATAGGCCTTTACACTTTTTTTTTTGTTTTTTTTTTTTCTTTGAAGAATAATAAATCTTTCATTCTGAGCATGATTTTCCTGATCCAGGTTCTGCCTAGGAGCTATTTTTTTTTTCCTGATAATAGGATTACTTGGATGTCAGTGTGCTTGATTTGTCTTTGTGCAGGCTGATTCAAGGAATCAACATTGGGTAGCTGGGTGATTTGCTTCCCCTTTTGGAGGAAGATCAAATTGGTTCTCAGGTGTAATCTCCAGCTCTTCAATTTGTTGCCCTATGCACTCCTTTGTAAAGAGTCCCACTAGCATGTGAACTCGAATTTGTGCACCTCTTAGCTAGCCTGGGCCTGAGCTGGAAGATATGATTTTCCGTAATGGAATAACTACCTGTTCCTCAGTCCCATCTTCACTATGGTGTGGGATCAAGCTACAGCATGTTAATGCTGCAGCAGGATTATAAATGTTGCAATTCTGTTTGCTGAGGACAAGAGCAATTTTTTAAACCATGTTAGAATACTCCAGTATCAAAATTACAATTTTGTGTGCGAGAGTTACCACAAGTGAAACCTTGTTTTTAAGTAGCTGTATGTGGTATGGAAAAGAGTGTCCTTATTAAACATGTAACTGAGATTGTTTTTCTTTCTAATTTTGCAAGTCCCTTTATATTCAAGCTTTGGTTTGTCCAGAAGACTGGCAGAAAGCTTCAGCATATATACTTACATATCATCCCTGCTACTCACTGTGAAATCCTCTTTCTTGTCTTTCTGATTATGCTTCTTATCAGCATCTGCTCTGCCAATTTTAGCAGCTGCTAAACTCTCTGTTCTCTCCTTCATCAGAAGTCAGTCGCTTGCCACTGCATGCACTGTGGAACAGGTTCCCTGCTGCCATTTCACTAGTGTTCCTTCCCTCTCCGAAAATGTGGCTCAGTTATTTGGTATTTACCAGTGAGCTGGCTGATTAGTCCTCCCCATCTTTGTCTGCAAAGTCCTCCCCATCTTGCTACTCTCTTCTTGCCATGATGCTTCCAGTGGTAGTTTTCACGTTGAGATACATTCATGTGTTCTGAAATGATGTGGTCTGAACTTTCTCTTCCAGCATGCTTTCCACTTCCACTGCATCTCTCGCTGGCTCAAAACTCGCCAAGTATGTCCGCTGGACAACAGGGAATGGGAGTTCCAAAAGTAGGTATCCTGCACAGGTTTCAAGATTAAAAGTCCCATTGTCCTTCTGTTAACAGAAATGATCGATGTCAAATACGTGGGTAATCTCTCTCATTTGTGGGTGTGAGGGTATAGTTGCTGTTGGGAAAGGTTTATCCACCATGCTGTATAGGGACCTTTCCTTCACCACCTGGTGTAAATGAGCTCTGAGGGAAGCCCAAATAGCTGCAGGGTAAGTGGGAGCTGTTAAAAAGTAGTGATTGCTATTGACATTCTCTATAAAGAAGGGAGAGCAGAAGAGAAACTGAATTCACTGTAAGTGGAGCCTCAGGTGAAAACTGTACTGCCGCATGAGCAATTTGGGTTTAGAAAATGACCTAAATTTAACTGTATGTGTTCCAAAGCATTTCTGCTGAGGTGCCAGAAGTCTTATTGCGTCCCTCTGTATCTTAGTGATTTGTTTTATAACTCTAATAGGCTCAGAGATTAATACAGCTGATTTCCTGGTGTCTGGAAATCAAATGTCCTTGTAGCCATTGCTACAGCCTTGGCCCATTTATTCATAGTTTCTATATTCTTTGTTTTGTTTTCTGTTTTTCAAAGGTCTATTGTTAAAATAATAATCAGAGATCCATGGATGGGGTTTTGGGTGTAATTGTATTTTGAGAGGTGATTGTACATTGAGAGTAGTTAGGAAGTTTGCCTGTCACTTGCTTCATTCTGCATCGTTTATCCATTAATCTTTTCTTAACTGTGGATTTTCCCTCTTCACACCCCATTTAAAAAAAAACAAAAACAAAAACAAAAACAAATAGATTAATTCTAATGCGAGTCCAGGTTAAAACAAAGCAAAACACATATTATAACTGTTCAGGATTGCCTTTGGGATCTGGTTCACAACCAGTTGTGCAGATCATCATTGACATGACAACTTGAGCACCATAATTTTGATACTGTGATGTTTTAATGAACACTTAACGAAAACTGAGCCCATGTTGCCTGGCTAGTGACTTAATACTGCGTGGCCAGCATGATGGGAAATGGAGACACGAATGAATATGTTTTTGTGGGTGCTCAGTTATGTCTGGAGATATGACAAGCTTTGGACTTGTTTTCATGCAGAATATATTTGAAGTGGGATTCAGGGCAAAAGATGATGATACTGAGGGTCTCTTACATGTGATCTCGTGGATTGCTCAGGCTCTCTTCTAACTGGATAGACTTCTGGGGGAAGTGGAATGTGGAGAACGTCCGAAGGTTTCCGTAACGCAGCATTTTCATCTGTTTTACATGTTAATTATATTGTGGTAGAATGAGAATAAATTTGCCCAAATCAGCACTAGTATGAAACTTAGTTTTTGAAAAAACATTAACATATTATATATTTGCAGGTATGGACACTAGAGAGATCGTCACTGCGCTTCTTGTTACATCGTCAGCCTCAGTTGTCCTTGTCACTATGGGTTTGTTTTAGCAACTTGAAAAATAAGTAATGTATACAATTCTTCTTTAACCTTAATTTCTCCCAATTGTGTACCATTGAATAAAATCTTGCTGGAGCTTCCTGTTGAAGTTTTTTCTCTTGTGTTCAGGAGTGAGCAGTCAGCGAATGAGGGAGGAGAATTACCTGGAGACTGGAGACTTAAGCTAGGCAACTCTCAAGCGGGGCAGCTTTTGTCACTATGCCCAGTTTGTGACTGTGGGTTTGGTCTTACTCCTACACAACTGAGAACCACGCCTCTGCCTCATTGCGGTCGGCACGAAGCGCCATCGTGTAGTGCAATGGGTGCAGGACTTGGCCTGGCTAAGTATAATTTATGCAAATAGCATTTCACGTGGGCATGCTTTCTTGCAGCTGAATTGAAATGGTGATCTACACAATTAGGTGTCATTAGAAACTACTCTCTCTTCTGCTCTTGATTTTGACTAGACCAGCTCCCCTGCAGAGAAAAATTTCACTACCTGTTCACAGTTCCATCTGTTTAGCTTGAAGGACATTAACTAAATGTTAGTTTTTATCAGTACTCATAAAGCACTTTCATGTGTCAGGTGAAAGTAAACTCAGGAAATTCATGTGCTAGATTGGCTGGAAAGCTAAAAGTAAGTAGTGTATGAACAAATGAAATTCTTGGGTGGCTTTCTACTGGATTGTTCCCAGTTCAAGACAAGCTGTAGTACTTAGTGGCCTGAAATTCTTACTCTGAAAACTACATGATGCTTTATTTTGTATCTTCCATGCCAAATGGCCTGGTATCCTCCTCACTGCATCAAATTTTGGCCCTTATGTTGACAGCCTCAGCAGATGCCAGGAACTCAAACAAGGTCAAAGTAATTCTTCCTGCTACACGAGGCCGTGTCCCTTCCTGTCAGCAGTGGTAGATACAGTAAATTTCTTTCATTGGTTGTTCATGATGCCACCTTTGGATCAACACTTTTTTGCTAGTTATTGAAGATTGGAAATTTGATAGCTGATGTTAAGCATTAGTGTACTATAGTGATAGAGAATAAAGATGGTTATTGACAGAAGTAAAACTTGCAGGTTATTCAGTAATTGCTGGGGCTTTCTTTAATCTACAGCAAGCAAATGTCAGGATTATTTTATCAGCTGGTATCAGTGCTCTGAAATGATACCATTTGCTGTTTTCTGCCCTGAAGAAGAAAAAAGGAACAACCAGAATTCAGAGAGTTTATAGCTGGAGAATTTATTTACCAGGGTCAGTTGATAGAAAGCTCATCCTGAATTTGCTTTTGGTGATGGGGAACAAGAAGGGGGAAAGGTGATCTTCTCAACAGTGGTCAAAGCTTTCATCCAGGCAGCGAGATACCCAGGTTAAATGCCATTCCCTGAAATCTGAACTCCCATTTAATGTCCTGTCCAGCTGAGTAAAATGTCAGATGTCCCTGTTTATATTTGTCCATTTTGTGTACAGTGTTTGATTTTTCAGGACCTGGAACCCAGATGCTCACTGATGGGGGAATTTATTTTCTTGAGAACTTTGTTTTGGGTCCAGCTGCATCATTCTGATTTGTCTGCAGTCTGTGCATATTGCCCTGAGCGTATTTTTTTGGCTGGGGACAGACACATCAGTGCAGGCATTTCCCTCTCCTTCATGGCTTCATGTGCATTTACTTGAGGCTGTGCCTGCAAGAAGACAGGTTTTCTTCTGTATTTTTTATTGCTTTTTAAAAAATGGATTCTTCCAAATGGCAGGCTACAGGCACTGTCCCCCCACACCCTTTGAACCTCTGTTCTGCTGTAGTGTGTGAAGCCCTAACTGTTCAATTTGCTTTCAGATTGCTATCGTAGCGTCTGTCCCAAACCTAGTTCTCCCAAATGGAAAAATACGGACTGTGAAGCAGCAATTGCTTACAGACCCAGGAAAAAAAAAAATCCTTTTTCAACTCCTGCCTGTTGGAATGGCCCTGCTGCTGTTCCCCTGCTGCAAAGGGCCCAAGCTGTGTGACCCATGGCAGCTCCAGCACAGGGCTGCCGGCAGCACGGTTTTTGTAGCACATTAAGGGTTGTGTCTGGGGGCAAGGGGTGAGGGGGGGGGAAGTTTTAGCAAGCGACTTAAGAGAGAAGCTCCACTGCACAGGCAGCATCAAGTGAAGGTAAGAGGGATCTATTTTATCCACAGGCACGAAGTGTCCCATTTCCCCAGGGCATGGTCGCTTGTTTAGGCTGGCATTGCTGTCTTGGCTTTTATTGTTCGGCCTCCATCTCTGCTGGATGTGGTGGTGGTGGGAGGGGCAAAGCCTATTCGTTGCCACCACCTTTTTCTTTCTTCCTGAAGCAAAAATCGTTTTCGACTACAGTTTCCCCTTCTTGCAAAATACAGATTGCTTTTTGGGGTGGAAGGAAGAATTTCTAAGCATCCTGGAGGGAAGGTAGGTGTGCAGGGGAGAAATGATGACCGTGTCAGTGCCATTTGCCTGTCCTATAAATGGAGGATGTGCCTGAGCTGTGGACCCAAAAATAAAATCAGGAGAAAATGACGGTTAAAGCTGCAGAGAGTAGCGTATCCTCCAGCTGCCTGGCTTAGAGAAAAACAAATCACTGTTAGACCTGCTGTGGAGCAGAAGGCAGTTTTGACATTTCTGATGCTTTCCACACGTTTGTCAGCCAAGGTAAGCTGCATCGCTGAGCAGGCCCTGGCAGAGAGAGCTCCAGGCAGGCCAAAATGACCAGACAGCGACTTCCTTCTCTTCCTTTTGGAAAGGAGGCAATGAGCTCCAGGTGCTGTGCATCGGCTGTGCCTTGTGCGTCAAATCACTCCCTGCTCTTGCATTAAAATGCCAGAACTGGGATGACATGGCACCAAGACAGGACAAGATGGGAGTTTCATGCTACCGGCTGTACATTAAAAAAATGGCAGGCCATCAGGAGTCCCCTGGCTGAAAGGGGTCTGTTGTCTGAGAGAAACAGCTGAAGCCTCAACCAGTTTGCCCAGCTTGTAGTGACACACCATGGAGTGAACATGATGACTGTGTCCTGCCTCAGTCAGACAGGGAGGGAGTATCTGTGGAGATGCAGACGTTTGGGTTGGAATGAGGACGCTTTGCAACTGCTTTGGGTGGCCCCGTGCGCATACTCTCGTAGGGGAGCCCCAGGAGCTGCTCCCACCACTGTGTGGTCAGGAGCAATGGTGAAACCCAACTCATGGGGAAATGCACCTTCGAGAGGGGAGGCAGGAGTAGCCACCTGCATCCGTGTGCACAGGCAAGCAAAGACACCAGCATCCCTCAGCCCTCTCCTACCTCCTAACGAGCTAGCTAAATGCCATCCCAAAGTGGTCTGGGACCACAAAATGCTCAGCAAAGCTGATGTGAAGATGAGCCAAGCAGTGCCAGTGTTGTGTGACCCGGACCAATGCCAGCGCAGGCAGAGAGCCGAGCTTCCAGGAGGGGAGCACAAACACGGGCGAATCTGCACCGTTTCTGGAAAACTGCCTCCTCCAAAGGCATCAGGGCAGAGGATGGCAGCAACACTACTGTGGGTTTCATTCCCTCAGCTAAAAAGCAGCCAAGAAGAATGAGAGGGAAGATAAAGAGGAGATGGGCAGAGGCAGAGACCAAGACTAAGTTGCTGCCTGTGCTTGCCCAAGACACTGCTCCCATCGACAAGCAGGTGAGGAGATGTGCTGGTGGGTGAGGACTGGCCTTGGTGGAGAGCACAAGCTCTTCCCCTCGGCAGCATGGAAATGACCCCACGTTGTTCTTGGGCAACAGGAACGTGGTGCTGTCATGGGACAGCAGAGAGGCACTTGTAAGATGCAGAGCTGCTGCTGGTGAGTGGTGCTTGGCCAGCCTGCTGCTGATCCTTTCCCTGCCCTGCTATGAACTCCCGTGCTTCTGCCCTGTGGCAGCTGCTTTGCCACCCAGTGAAGGGATGAGCGCCTTGGCGGTGAACGATGAAGCTCTGGGTGGGTTCAGTGGGCACTGGTGCCCCAAGTTGCTCACCCCAGCCTGGATGAAAGCTACCACTGCCCAGAGGCCCCCAGGCCATGGCTGGAGAGAAGGAGCAGAACATGACACTGCTGAGGGTATTTTCCTACTGCAGGTTAAGGGCTGGAAGGAAGGAGGAGGATGGGTGTGAAAAAGGATCCCTTGTCTGCTTGCTTTGCTCACTCTGTTCTCCTCCCCACAAACCCTGTAAGAAGAGTGAGCTCTTCTTGCCTGCTTTTGCTTTTCCCCACAAGCTCACTCTGCCGATACTGTTGCCAGCTTTAATCCGCTGTGAGGAAATACGCCATTCCCCTCACCACATGCTCTATACATTGCTGCATTTTCTTCTTCAATGCAGCAAGTTCTGCAGCAAGTTCTGCAGCAAGCCTGTTATTGCTCGCCATGCGGCGTCTCGGCCGCTCGGACAGCTTCCACGTGCCGCTCGCCCCACCGCTGCCACCTCCCCATTCCCCGCTGCTCACTCCAGTCTGCTCTGTGCTCTCATCTTCCACTTTCCCCCTCTCTGATTTGGTTCCCATGGAGATCCCGAGGCAGCCATGGTGCCATTCCTCCCTCCGCAGCTTGAGGGAGGGGGTCAGTGGGATGATTTTTGGCTCACCTGAGCTGAAGTTGCATCCAATCCCAGAAGTCAAGCTACAAGTCGCTGGAAGGTCATTTTGTCTCTCTGTCACTTGACTCCTTCACAACAACAGGACATTGGCCTGTTGTGTCACTTTTTTCAGCGGCTTTCCAGCCTCTCCTCATTGGACACGGAAAGGGATGCTGCCCAAAGCTCAACCCCATGACAACGCAGCTTGCTGGACCTTCGCATCGTGCCATTGCCAGCAATGGCTGCAGCTGTAAAAGAAAAAAAAAAACCAACATTTGAGGTTGCAATTTAAAAATCTGTTGAATATTAGCACCAGCTGATTCTGGAGAGGCTAGATCCAGATGTGGGGACGCACCACTGCCTGCCCCCTTGCTGAATTTACCCGCTCTACTGCAGCACCCTGGAATTTGCCTCTTTGGTGCCTTTTCTTTCCATATGATTGTGAACACAGCTAAGTCACCTGATTTCTTGGTCAGGTGAGTCCTGGCCTCACTGCTCCAGCACATAAGCCAGGAGGAGGGCATGGCAGTTGCCTCTGGAAAGGTGCCAGAGGTACCGGCGTGGTAGGCATCAAAACTCAAGACTGGACTGCAAAGCATTATGACCCTGGCACATCAGGATTTTCTGTCTATGGGGCATCAGGCAGTATTTTCAGTTGATCTGCTGTCACGGGCAGATGATCCTAAATGCTGGCCTTTGAGAACGTGTCCTCTTCTTCTGGTTGAGTTATTCTTCCTCCGTCACTCTCATCTCCCCTTTGTCTTCCTGTGCTGGGTCTCAACTGGATGCTTATGTGCTGGGGAAGGTTTTTTCTCTGGAGAGACAGCCTGCTTAGTATCCTTTTCATTCCCCTTCCTCTTCCATGTCCTAGAAGACATCAGCTACAATGCAAATCCAAAGGGGCATTCGTATCCTGTCTGCTCACTGAGAGAGGCGGCATGCTGTTGGAGCAGTCTCCTCATCCCAGTTGTATCAGATGCATTGAAATGATTCATTTTGACATTTCAGACATGAAATGTTACATTTTTTAATGAAAAACATGGGCTTGGATATTATGTGTACTTCTCCCCATCCCCCAAGTGTCAGTATTGCTGATTTTTTGAAAGGCGTGTGTTTGCCAAAACTCATCCCAGAGCTGCAGCCTTTTCTGTAAAACATGAGTTTGGTTTTGTATGGTTTCAGCGTGTAAGTCATTATGCTTGTCACAAAACCCGTTCACTTGTGTTTGGTTTTGGGGTTGAGAGCTGGCTCCAGGTGCCAAGGCTCTTGCGTCTCGCTGCTCCGCACGGAGCAAGTGGCCATCCATCTCCCTGCTCAGCTAAGTGGAGACTGAACATTCAAAATACTGATAAATCACTGGTCTCTGAACTGTTCAGAGATGAAAGTCTATGAAGAAAGACAACAACTCTGTGAGGATCGTCCCTGAGCCTCTGCTTTCTCCAGAAACCTTCCACCAAGATAAACTTGTCCTCCAGGCAGGTATTTTGGGTGTACCTCTGGAACCCAGAGGTGCTCCTTCTCCTGATCAAGAAATGGACTCCATCCTTATTCTGTTCCCATATTACTTTTACTGTTTCTGCAACCACTGTGCTCATGAAACATTTCTGTCCTGGTTTGCGACAGCCTCCACCACCTCACCAACATGGCTTCTCCTGCCTAGAGCTGGAGACTTCCAAGGGGGAGGATGGCATCCATGAGAGAGGGACATGGCAAATCCTCAAAAACACAAGCAGCTGTGGCATTTGTCCTGAAAATCGATATTACAGCTCTGGCCATTGCTCATTTTGCAGCTGTTTCCTCAGCCCAATGCTGTAGGTTGCATGGGCCGAATGAAGCTATGGGTGATGACAGCGGCCTCTTTTATACCTGGGGCTGTGGCCGTTGTTGATGAACCATCTACTGAAGAACCAGCAACAGCTCCTGGAGGATGAGGTGGCCTAATTTCCTTTCTCTTTTCCCATTTGTCTCTTCTGGAGTCAGTACACCATTTTTGGCTTATTCCCTCTTTGTCAAGCTTTGAGTTGTCCGTAAATGTAGTATCTTCATTAGCATTTAGACAGCATGATGTAGGGTTGTCTCTGAGCAGCACCCATAAAGATGCCATGCTGTGGGTGATGTGTATGACCGGTCTGCTTCAGATGGGAGGCACCCGTGGTCAGTTGTATCTGCTAGGGCAGCACACGCTCATCAGAGCTTTGCACGGAGAGCGGATGTTCCTGGGGCGAAGACTATGACCTCAACCCAGCTCCTTTCTGCTGCCCATAAATCACATTAGAGTATATCAAAGCCCTGAACCATCAGTGCTACCTAGATGTAAATACTGCCATTATCCTAAGTAAAATTAACAGTTTATCAGACTTCCTGTGTGGAATCTTTTTATTACAGTCTCTTTTTTTTTTTTTTTTTTTTTTCCATCGCAGATTTGATTTGCCGTAGACTTTATGTGACCCTGGATTATAAATCTCTGGCTTTCAAACACTACCTGACATCATGAGCTGTTGCTGCAGCTAATTGGCAGCTGTTCACAGGCTTATTTTGCTGTGGAGAAGGTGATTTTCCTGGCTGCCCTGAAATTTGCTGGTCCCTTTTAAAAACGGTTTGCCCATACAAGAGATGCCAGATCCATACCAAGGTCCTATGGGATCCAGGTGTAGATGCAGCCCTACACAGCTAAAGAAATGAGCGGGTGTCGAGGAGCATGTGGGGTGCTGGATGCGGGGAGAGGAAGGGGCTCAAGCCCTCCTTATGCCCAGCAAAGCGCGGCACCTTCACGCAGTGAACGCAATGGCATTCTCTTCATCCCACCATCCCCACCAGTGACTGCCACCATGGATGCCTCCATGTTAGGTGAGGCTGCTGATGGCAGCTGCCAAGGTAGGAGCTTCAGAAAGCAGCGTGCATAAAGCTGTGCTAGCATCAAAAGTTATAAATAACACAGTCAAAGCTTTCTAATGATCGTATCAGGCTGCACAGTTCAAGTCATGTGAAACAATTCAACGCTTGGTTTGTTTTTTTTTTTTTTGCCTTTTTTTTATCTCCTGTTAGAACAGACGCCGCTAAGCAAAATTACTCCGGTAACGGGGAAGCACTCAGCAAAGCCCGGCATGGTGTTTTCCACTGCCGACCTCCCTGCAGCAAAAGCCAGCAGACAGTCTGCGCAGGCATTTCACCGTGAGTTACAAGCGGTAGATTAAAAAAAAATAAAAATAAAGGAGCTGTACTTTGAACACACAAAAAAATGAGCCTTTTCTCACACACGCCTTTGCACAGCATTAGGAGACAAGCAACGTTATTGCTTTTGTCCCAGCGGAGCCCGGAGCGGCAGTTTCATCTCAGATGTTTTTCCTCCCTTTGACTCTCAGCCTGTTCTGTGCCTTTCCACCGGCTCCACGCCTCCTGAAGGTGATTCAGAAAATGAAACGTGACAAAACAAAACTCATTTTAATAGCTTGTCTTGGCCAAGGCCAACTAGGAATATAGCTGTGTTATTATCATGAGCTGGAACACAAAGCTATTTACTTCATTAGCAGCAACAACAATGAAATAGCAGCCCATGGTGTTGACAAGGGTAGAGTCAGAAATAAAATATTGCATGCAAAATAGAAAAAGACCTGGAATAAACTCCTTATTATGGATCTAAAATAATTTTTCTTGGACAAAATAGGCTCAGAAAGCTCCAATGGCTTGTGAGAGGCTCCTTGAAAAGTGAGGTTTTATCCAATGTCTGACTGTGAAAACTTCTGACATCCTGAGGAAATGTCTCCAGGTGAGAGTCGGGGGCTGAGCACCAACACTTCACTGAGGAGTGAATGATTAAAGGCTGGACACCAAAGAAGGACAGAGCTAAAACTATTAACCAAAGAGGTTTTACATTTTGAACTCACTCCAGTTCTAGAATCAGGATTGACATCGGATTTGTGTTTCCATCCCCAGCCATTGAAAAAGCAGAGCTGAAGAGCTGCAGGTGGAGTGAAGCAAGAGTAGGCTTAATTCCTTATCATGGGACTAATATCACCAGGTTGGTTTTTAGTTTGTTTCATTCTTTTTTATTAAAAGGTTCTCGATATAATTTTGGGAAGTCTTTTCACTGATTATGGATAACTTTTTTCCAGGAGGAGATTTCATTCCCCAGCTGGACCTGAAGCAGCTTCCCCCAGCAACGTGGACATGGAAGGATTGCCTTCTCTGGAGAGAACAGTTCATCAGAAGTACAAAGGATGTGGATAAAAAGTAGAAAGACCTGCAGTAAAATCTGCTTATCTTTGAAAGAGAAACAGAGTGTTTATCTGGTTGTAACAACATAATGTCCTTCAGTTTTGTTCCAAATTTTCAGTCTATCTTGGACTATCTTTTGAATCTTAAGTAGATCATGCTGTCCCTAAATCCCCCATGAACATACCTTAAAGCAACATGTGCTGTCGAGTATCTAAAATGTCATCTTCTTCCTCCTCTGTCCACTGAAGAACTCTTTTAAAACAGCCTTTCAAACAGCCCTCCCAGTGAAAAACTCATCCCTTTGTGGGATTTCGATTTTTTCTCCATGTGCTGGACACTCAGTCCAACTGCCTGACTCCACACATCCCCATTTCCACAGCTGTGCCCCGATTCACTTCTTGCGCACTTGTAGGCGCTGTCGGAGGAGCCCCTGCGCCTCCCTGCCCTGGAGAGCTGGGAGGCGGCTATGGGAGGTGAGCACCAAAGATCTCCAGCAGCTTCAGGGACCGGTGTGGAGAGCAGCCCAACAGGTGCCGTGGTGTGCCAGGCTGCACCACCGGCCCCGGCTCCGATACAGCATGCCGGGGAAAATTGCTCACTCCTGGGGCGACAGATTAAAACTGCTGGAAGCAAGGAACACAGCTGCATGTGCTTCCTCCAAGCCATGTATGTTCATGTCAACTTCAGGAGGAGATACAAAAGCTGGCAGAGCTGCTCTGGCTTTCTTATTTCTTTGAATTATTTCCATCACTGCTTTTCCCCTCACAGCTGCTTTGGGTTCAGCTGCAGCGTAAGCCATACGGAGCCTTGAAGAAAACCAGGTAACATACATCTCCTGGAAAGAATGAGCTTCAAGATACATAGTCCCTGTTTGCATGCAGACAGGTGTTCAAAGGGACAGCAGGAAGAGAAACACAGGCAATGAGCCTTGGCTCTGCCTTTTTGAAAAGTCTATGTGCAGCAGGGAGAGACGAAAATCTCAGCAACACCCGCGCTCTCTCGGTCTGACTCTGTGGCCTTTCCAGGACGTTGGGCTCACCCTCCGCCTCAGCTTTCTCATCGGCGGCCCTGGGAAAGCAACGTGAACACGGGGTTAGAAACGATTAGTCAGAGTCTACGGCGCTCCGGATCAGAAAAGCACAGAGCAAGCACTTTTATTATTTAGGTGCTAAACATGTACAGTAATTATTCAGTGATCATGTGTTTGGGCTGCTTTCTAAGTTTGGGTTTAAAAAAAACCACACCACAAATCAGACGTCAGAAAAGATGTCTCCAAAAGACAAGCTAAGGTAGGGAAGCCACGGCGAGATCAGAAGTCATTTATCGGTGGCTTCCCCCATCCCAGGTTGTCTGTCCTGAGTAGCCACTTTCCATCCTACTGGGTGGTCTCCAGGCAGCCCCCTGCCACCATGCCAACATCCAGCATCCCCGCGCACGGCCCTGGTCCTCGCCTGTCTTCTGCCAGTCACAGTGCACGGGTCCTTCTGCACGCCTCTGCGCGTGAGTTTTTTTCCTCCCCAAAATGTACTCCTTGGGGTATTTTTTTCATGGATTACCCAGAATGTAAGAGAGATTTACGCTGGGGCTAAAATGTAAGTTCTTCTTTTAACAAGTTGTAATGTCTGGATACAAGGAAAACTGAAAGTCAATTTGCTTCACGCTCCATCCCTGTCCCCTCCCTCTGCTCACACACTGTTAGAAACACAGACTAAATTAATTGCAGGAACATGAGGCACCAGAGGAGTAGGGAAAAAAAAATTCAAAGCCTTGTAGTACAACTATAACAGTGTTTCTTGTTCTCTGGGGTTTTCACTCGCAGTGGCTGTGCATCAAGGTTTTACTCACTCAGAAATTAACGTTAGTGTTTACTCGGTTCATTCAGTACCAGAAAAGTGCACTTGACCTTGGCAAAAAAAAACCACTCTAAGGCCTTGATGCATCAGTGCTCTTTGAGTCTTGGGTGGGAGCAGGGCCCCAAAATTCCATCTCTTTTTCGATTTACTTAGAAACAACAGGCACAATCCATCTGTGCTAAGGTTCCAGTTCCTGGAGCGAGGTGACGAAATCGAAATCACAGCTCTGGAAACTGAGATTATTTATTTTAATAAATTGAACTTCCAGTCTCTCATCATACTGAGAGGAAATTTGAAAACACCACCTAGAAGATGTCGACTGGAGTCTGTGGAGATGCTGGAGCCGTAGCTCTGAACAAGAGATGGGCTGCACCATGCATCTCAACCAGGACTTAAGGACAAAGCTTTCTTCTACAAGGGCTCCCTGGTTTGTGGCTGGAGAAGAGCGTGGCAGGCCCAGCCTCTTGCAAGCCCGTAAATCTGTCTGCTGGGGTGGGAGTTTTGGCAGATGTCTCTGTTACCACCAAAGGTTTGGGACCCTCGCAGCCCAATGCAGGGTTTGACATTGTACCTAGGATGGTGGACTCCCCACTGCTGCAATTGCCAACGGGGGTATTCAGGATCACCTTTGGAGATGATTTGGAGGCTACAGCAAATTGCAGAATGTGGCTGGCTGCCAACACAGAGGACCGAGCCCCGCAAATGGGCTGTACCATGCTCAAGGGGCTCATGCTGCAGCCTCTTTTGAGGAGGTGGTCACAGCATAGGAGGTCCTGTACAGGAAGACCTGGCAATCTTCAAGAGCACCTACTTGGTGTCTCCCATCAGGAGTGCTACGATCACTGCAACCTCAACCTGTTCTTTTCTGGGGGTGAACTTTTCAGGGTTGGTGACTGAAGTGGTGGTGCGGGGAGCAAAACACTCTCATACAGCTCTCCAGGTGCCTATGGGCAAAACACCTGGCTTGGAAAATGAATCCACCAACATTTTAGGCAACCAAACATCTTAAAACACATGATGTTAAATGTTCTCTGTAGACTGTCTCTAGAGGATTATCTTCCTCTTAGAGAATGTCAGAGCTTGGACTTGTCAGTCCTCCAGCCCCCACGGAGGCTTGCTGGGGAAAGCCGGCGCCAGGGCCGGCCTTTTCTCAGCTCTGAGCAAGGAGCCCTGTCAGATAAAACCGCAGTAGGCAGTTAGCAAAGTCCAGATTACTTGTTTTGCCATCAGTATGTGCACCTTCTTGCGTGGAAAGATTTCCCTGACATCACTTGGACACTTGCAATCCCCATACCGTGCCGGTAGATGACTCAGGCTTTTTTATAATAAAGGAACTCACTTTGGCTCCTGCTGCTTTAAATTATTCACTTCCTCTTGTTATCTTCTTTTTTTTTTTCTTCTTTTTTCCTTGAGCAAGTGAAACTAATTTGCCTGTTCTTGCAAGATCTGTTTTGCCCACTCCTTCCCCAGGACCGGCACACCGCTGCTGGGCCTGGGAGGTGACTCAGGGCTTTGCTGTAGCGCAAACACCAAGCAGAGCACTTTGCAAAGTTGCATGTCATGTAGCGGGAAATGCTATGACAAAACAAGTTTCAGGGCTTGGCGTTTCAGCAGCCAACACCAATTACTCCCGGTCTGGAATGAATCACCCTGAAGCTGCTGGAACCTCAGGCAGCTGCAACAGAGCGAGGAGCTGGCTGCTCTGCCGCCGCCAGAGCCTTTCCACCACCTTCGCCATGGCCTTTCTCATCTCCTGGTGATGTTTTATCCAGCAGCAGCAGTGTGGATACCACAGAACAGCAAGCTGACATGATGCCTGGAACCTGTCTGGCATGGTGGGACATCGTCATGGACTTACTAGATAGCACCAGAAAAACAGAAAAGAGAATTTCTAGCTGGGGGGTCTTGCAGGGGGGTCTCTAGACTAACTCCAGGTCACCTCGAGCCTGTTCAATTTTATGACAGCAGTGTCTGCTGCTATTGGATACTGCCATTCTTTAGAGGCAGAGAAATTCAACGACCCTAAAGCAATAAACCCCCAGCTGGAGTAAAAGGGGCTGTGGGGTCAGCCTCACTCAGAAAAGCACCAAAACAGGGATCACAGAGTAGGGGTGAGCTTGAGAGGTGGCTGAAAATCCCATCAAGTTCTGCAGTCTGTTCACACGTTGCCCACGTCACTGGTTGCTGGCTGGTGCTTGGGTTTAAAATGTCCATGGGGTGCTTTGCTGAACCTAGATATTTGCTCAGGGACTGGGCTGCAGCATCCTAACTCATCCTCGCTTTGTCTTGATCACATAAATGGCCCCAAAACAACACACGTATCTGGGCAGTAAGGGGCCGAACACACTCACCGTCGAGGTCTCCCACCAGCAGCGTTCTGCGAATGATTTCCCTGCTTGGCATGCAGCCTCTTCCCAGCAGCACACCAAGGGCTAGATAAAAAGAAAGGTCCTTTCCAGAGGGACTCTGGCAAACAGATTCCTGGCATTTCAATTCTGTCCATAAAACTGAAAGGTTTACCAAAACCTGCTGTTAAAGTACCTAGGCAGCCCTCTGCCATTTAAGCAGTTTAATTTAAGAATGCTGCTACCTTTTAGAGGACCCAACCAAGAGCATCATGCTGTGTTCTATAAGTAAAAATGTTAGGACATCTAAAAAGCAGTTGAGTTCTCCAGAACAAATGGACTAGAAACCAAGCTGTAAATGAAAACACAACTAAAAAGATTGACCTCTCCCTCATAGTCCTTATTTTCTTTGTTTGAAAGTATTCTGAGCAGAGTTCAGTTTTTCTCCCAAATAGTCTCTTGATTTCACATCTGCACGTTCTTATTAGTAATAACCTGGTAGTTCTTATTGAACTATATGTTGAGAAATAAGATTTTCTTATTGAAAATTTCAAACCCACAGAGCAAACCGTGAGTTTCCAACTGAACAGCTCTTCCCATATCAGCACCTGGATGCAAAAGTTTCCCGGTAAATGTAACAAAGGTAGGGAGAAATATTTCAATGCATTTGAAAGCAAGTGCCACCCTAAAATATTACTATTTAATGCAGAAGTACTACCATTTGTCAAAGTTGAGCAGCTCTTCAGCTCATAAGACGTGCTGAAAAGAAGAAGGAGCTATTTGGGGGGGATGCCAGGGGACTGCTGTGGCCGAGGGGTCGGAGCAGCTGGAGGAACATGCAGAAGGCAAGGAATAAAAACTGTGTCTGCCAAACAGAGGCAGAAAGCCTGATGGAGGAGAGGCCAAGAAGGATGCAGATGCAAGTTATGATTCTTTGTTAAAACAGTCATCAGATTGGAAGCGCTACAATCTGGCAGGTAAAAGCATTAACTCCTTATCCAGTGGTGTGAAATGTCCCTCTGTGATGAACAAGCACCTGCAGGTGAGCAAAGGTGGGTGAAGTTACCACGTGTGCACTCTGAGGCTTCACCTTCACTGCTTCTCCTTTCCGTCTGTCCCCTAGTTGAGCTGGGAGCATCAAGAGGGGAATCCCCCGGGGCACTCGCAGATCTGCTCCAGGACAAAATTGCCTTTAGGCTGCAGACCCTGAAGGGCTCCCGGGCCATCCTGCCTGACTCCCGCCAGTCCACTGGGAATTGGGGCAGGGGAGCACTCAGGCAGCCCTGCTGCTCCTCTCGCTGCAGCAGGCCACGCTGGCTGGGTCATAAGGAGCGATTTGGTGGGGTTTGCACCCAAACAAGGGGAAGAAGTGAAGATTTTTCTCTTTTTCTTTGATGTTCTCAGACCACTGTGACAAAGATACAAAATGGATACAAAACTGACAAAAAGTCTCATTTAATCACTAAACAATAAACGAATGCAACAGTGGACCATAAAGGTTTCTGAAAGTTTTTCTTCAAAGTGTATTGTCATTTCCCTCTTGAATTCAAAACCACCCACTAGCGATTTGAATTAAAATCCCTGAACATATAAATGCTCCAGAAGCGTTTCCAATTGAAATAACTGGACAACAAACAGATCGTAAAGCTGCACACAGTCGCCATAGCGACAGGGCTTCCAAAAGGATGCAGGGGAGCCTCAGCCTCCAACAGCATCACCAGTGTCCACAGCACCCGGAGAAGCAGGAGCACCTCAAAAGCTGGATCAGGGTTGTCCTTCGCAGGGAGCTGTTTGGGGGGTGGGCAGGAGGTTGTGTAGACTGGCCACCTTGCCAAGTCATGGGGCAGATGTGGGGATCTTAGATCTTGGGAGAGGAACTTCAGAAACGTGGCTTCAGGACAGCGACTGAGTCATCAGCCCAAATTTCTATTTGACAGTGAGCTCAGAAGAACTTTAGAGAGTTAGAGAGCAGCTGGATGAGGTAAATGTTTTCAGTCCCATTGTGCAGGAGGAATTTCACCCAGCACTGACTGACATTACCTGGTAGTCCATCGTGGTAGGTGATTAATTTGGGGAATTTGTGACCGACACATCAGGGCACCCCAAGATAAAAAAGGGGCAAAGGAGTTCCTATCAACACAAAAGGGAAGATGAGAGGAGCCAAGGGAATTACAGACCAGTCAGCTTAACTTTAACTCTCTGGAACAAAAAAAATCAAATTATTTGTAAACAAATTGAGGAGATGGCAACGAGATGAGAAACAGCCAACTTGGATTTGTCCAAAGCAAACCATACCAAACCAACCCGCTTTTCTCCTAAAGCAGATTAGCAGCAGGCTCTGGGGCGAAAGGAGAAGCTCCAGATGTGCTGCAGCTGGGCTCCAGCCAGGCTTTGGCATGGTCTCACGCGACACTCTCCTAAACCAGGCAGGGAAACTCGCGGGATAGGATGGGTTGCAAAACCCTGTGCTATTCTGGTCCTTAGCAGTGGTTCATTTTCAAAACGAAAAGCTGTATGGAGCGAGGGTGAGTCAGGATCCGGCCGGGGTACAGGCCTGTACACAGCTTTCATCTTAATTACCTGCCTGAAAGAAGAAAGATTAGGTTTGCTAAACCTGCAGATGACCCCAAGCTGTGTCAGGCTGCAAGTAACACAGATAACTCTCCCTAAAAATAATATAAAAGGGGCTTTGTAAAATAAAATAAGACATTCAAATTTGGGGTATGCTTACTAACAGCATCTTGGAAAGACTGAATATACATATAGATGAGATCAGTCAAAATCCTTAGCTACATATCACCCTAAATCAGGAAATTGCTTTCTACCAGAGCACTGTGCAGAGCTTACCTCTTGATTTGTGCTATCTCTGCAAAAGGGGAACCAGAGTATCTTTTATTTTACATTTTCATTTTTTATTTTTAAGGCTCCCATTTCACCTCAGGCTCGCTATCATTCACATGGATGACAAAGAAATGTGAAAAGCCTTCATTGTGTTACCAGCAAGTCTGGAGCCTCCAGGAACTGGGAATTCAAATACATTTTGAGCCTTGCTTAGTCTGGAGGGTGTGGGATGAAAATAGGCCCAAGTTAGAGTCGATCCTAAGAAGATTTTAATGGTCAAATACTGATTCATATAACAGCATTTTGTAGTTTTAGGTCAGAAGCCATAAGAGTAAGTAAAAAAAATCACCCAAAGTTAGTTTTCCAATTCTTTTCCATTAAAAAGTTCACAGTATTTTAACAACTGCTGACGACATCGGAGGAAGAACTGGCTTGAGGAAAACATACTTGGGGAGAAAGCGTGTTGAGCAGGATATTTTTCTGAAAGATGATTTCTGCTGATGGCATGTTACACTTCCTTTACCTTAGCTGCAAGACTGGCATCTGCCTTACTGACGAGTCTTCCTCCCCTACATGTCTATACTTCACATTACCGATGAAGGTATGATCAGGCAAAATGGTCACTTGCTCATGGGACCTTTCACCACAACTTGTAAGGGACCTGGATGACAGAAAACATTCAAAACACCAGGGTTCACAACGAGCCCACTAGCCATACAGCCCGAACCCAAACCTGATCTAAATGGGAAGTTACACCTATACAAACAACAACGACACAGGAAATAAGTTCTTTTGTGTCATCCTTGCCCCAGAATAAAAACACCGACACCACATCTCTGCCTTGCACTGGGTAACCCATGAAGGGGAAGATGAACTGGACTCCAGTGAAGGCTCTGACCAGGCTGGGCAGGCTGCAGCCCGCTCTGGGACCATGTCAGGCTCCAGGCTGTGCACCCAGAGGAAGCCTTCAGTGCTGTGCTCGGCATAACGAAGAAATACAGGCATGAATTAAAAACCCCGAGGAATGATGCGGATGAAATTACACTGTTTATTTTTACCTTTGTTTTAATGAATGGATTCCCTCAGTTCTTGTTTTTCCGATTTCCTGTTGGTATGAACAGGTGAACAGATGTGTTGGTGGGAAAAATGTCCTTGGAGGCCTACTAAAATTAAGTTCCAAATGAATTAGGGTGGCAATCTTTAGAGCTGAGAAGAAGATTATTCAGAAGTAGCTGTGTTTGCCCTGACCGCTCCCTCTGCTTTAGCAGTGGAGGAAAACAGGGCCATTAGTGAAATGGGGAACATACAGACCATAAATGTTAATATGATTAAAAATAAGCTTAAGGTTTAAGGAAGATGTGTTAAAGGAAAGTCTCTGTGGAGATACCTATCATGTTACTTCCCCAAACAGAGCTAAGATAAGATTACTGCATAACCTGTGTCATGTAGCTTGGCAAAAAATCCAAAGACTGGACATCCCCCTTCGAAGGGGGGAGATACATCCTTTGAAGGGGATATATATATCCTTATATCCTTTGAAGACCTACGTTCTTCATCAGGTGGGATCTCTGCATTTGCTGGGAAGCTTGCTGGGGTTTTAGCCTGAAAAGATTCAGCCTCCTCCTCGAGATATCCCTAGACAAGATTAAATCTAAGTAATTCCTTCAGTGGCAACTTCACAAATCACTTTGATAGAGGGATATATAATCTGATAACCACCCATTTGAATCTACTGATTTATTGATTTGATCTTAATCATTATCTCAGTGTGATCACTTCATTGGTCTGCTTTTAATTAGCTTAGTAAAAATAATGAATTGGTTTAGCAATATCTGTGCTCAGGTGTGCTTTCATCTGCTCATCCTTTTTAATCACCTCTGCAGGGAATATCCGAGGTAGGTTTACCCTATTGAACAGTCACTGAGGTCACAAACCTGAGGGCAGCAGTAGATTTGGGTAAGGCATACGCAGACAACTCAGCTCTGCAGCTCTCCAGCCAACACCCTGCACACCCTGTGATTAAAGTCCTCTCCAAGCATGCTTGGTCTCCAGCATCTCCCAAAGATACTCTGTTGCACTGCTAAATGAGGGGTGCAGAGGGCTTCACCACAGAAGCAGTCAAATTTTTCAAGGGCATCTTTCTCCACGCCACGCCACCAAGGAGGAGAGGACGAGGCATTCTGGGCCCCACGCTGGATGATTTATCCTCCTGCAGCCTTCACTTGTGAGCACGCAGAGCTGTAACTGAAGTCCTTAGGGAAAGAGCAGCGACCGAAATAAACTGAAAGAGAAGGTGAGATTTTGAACTGTAGTATTTTGAATAACATATTACTGGGATCATAAGCATCCCGTTCTGTTCTTTATTTTTTGCCTTATCTCAGTTTTTGAATACCAGGAGAGATCGTGCCCCTTGTGGGGTAGGTACCACATGAAGAGCAAGTCTTGATGGGCTTTTATATGAGATGGATGGGTGGTGGAAGGAAAGCTGCAGCTGAAATCCCACAAAAAAGGCTCTCCATTGGGTATCTGCACCCAGAGGGTTAGAAGTTTCAAGCAGAAGGGCTGATGCTATATGCGTAGTGCTGGATGGGAGTGAATGGAAAGAGAAGGAACTGGGCTGGTGCCCTTGGACTCATCCATGCTCCCACAGCTCCCAACATCCAGGTGACTTCTTACCAGCCAGATGCTTTCAAATCCAGGTCAACTGCATAACCAAAACTGAATCAGCAGCAAAACAACCATCTACTACAGAGGCCATCACACCACGAGTGAGTACGGGATGCAGTACTCCTGACCACTGAGTTAATTAATCTTGTTCTTTACAGATATTGCTATCTGTTAGCTTTGTGAGGAAGCTGAAAGACATTGCCTGAACTGGCTTAAAAAATTATAAACAAGCATTTTTATTTTTTTTTTTTTTTACTGGAGAAGATGTTAGAGGCCTGGAGCCAGTTTAAGTCAATGGCAGGATTAAATTGGGCTTTGTTTCCAGGCTTGGCGGCAGCCTCTTTTAAAATTATTCCTCTGCTTATAATCAAGATTTGTCCCTGTGAGATTTTAATCACTTCTTCCTAGGTTAGACACCAGGGTGGGTTGATGATGGTCACTGCTGCAGTTGCATACTGCTCGTGCGTTCCTGGCGTTGGAAGCCAGGCCGCTTCACTGTTTCCACTGCCGACTGTTTGCAAAGGCAGGAGAGGAGCTGGGAAAGGACAGAATGATGCAGAGTCAGGGAGGGAGGGGTTTGGTGGCTGGGCTGGAGTTAGTCACCGCTGACTTCCATTTCCAGATCGTGAGGAAGGACTCAAGCCATTTTAGGCATTTTCTTGGACTTCCTCTCTGGCTTTTAATTGAAATACCCAGGAGGGAACGGAGGAATCCACGGGCCTGTTTTGCACTGATGCGGGATACTCATGTGCAAGCGCAGATGCCCTTGCCCTTTGTGTCGTAGTGTCAGGCCGCTATCATTAGCCCTTGGCTCAGCTCCTTCGCAGGGGAACAGGGAATCTTCCACACAGGTCTCACCTTCTGGCAGCCGGTGCCCTCCTCTGTGAACAGAGAGATGCTCACCTCAGTGCAAATAATTTTTTATTGCAGGGACTAAATATGCCAGGATGGCTTGAATATTCTAAGCAAAATGCATTTAATTTCTATACCCCTGAGGTATATAAATATACTTTTTTTTTTTTTTAAATATACATATCTGTGGCAGTGCCACAGATAGAAAGACACATGAACCAGCAAACTGCAGAATCACAAGAGGCCTCGGGCACCTCTGTTTCTTTTCAGTAGGAATTCAGATGCCTACATCTAGCAGAGCAAACGAGAAAAAAACCTGGCATAGCTGCCAAGACAACCAGCACATCCAGCCGCCAGACTTTTTGCTATGCTGCTCTCTCCAGTGTTTTAAGTTTTGCATCTCTGCACATCCAGCAGCACTGTCCTTTTGGCCGGAGTAGCTGTTTGGGACATCACCACCAAGATGTCCCAGGGGAGGCAGGCAGCAGGCACACTGGGAGCACATCCAGTGTGGCCAGGCACAGTCCCCTGTGTCCATTCCCAAACACAGGGCTGACACTCACCACACAGGGCAGCAACAGTGGAAGCAGGGGGTTGTTGTTGTTGCAAGGATTTGTTGTGAGGTTGATGTTCCAACTCTTTGTTCTCCTGCTAAGACAACTAATTTTTCTGTGTCCAGAGGAGCTCAGTGCCCCGGTCTCCCAGGGAAGCTTCTCTTGGGGCTTGGTGCTTGGCCCTGCAGCACCATGCAGAATGGCCATCCAGCCGCCATTTGTGTGAGGCCCAAATGCTTGCACAAAACACCTGCTCATCACATACACCACAGTGAAAGAACCAAACTTTCTGTCATTTTGTGATGTCAGTCGTGCATCTCACACTTTGCGTTTGGCTTTCTTGAAGCCTGTTCTTAAACAGCAACAAATTTGCAGTCATATAAATATTGACAAAAGAGAAGTAACATCAACCTTGAAATTGTTACTTTCCTGATCACCAGAAAAGCTCTCTATGTTCCCTCAAAAGTTACCTAAATGTTTCTTCAGCTGTAATGAAAGATAAACAAGTCCTTGATGCCAAAACATCCTACCAACCATGGCTTTCACTGGTGTATGACAGTTTTTTAATGGCTGGTCCAGACGTCTTGAAAGTTTTCAGCTCTACTTCCAGGTGGATACATCTTTATTGCGGTGCCTGCACTGGATCAGGCAACCGGCCCTCCCCTGATAGCCCACCGACGGGCTGTTTGTGTCCCCCTCCACCCATTTAATCCGGGGTGTGCTGTGGCATCCCTCCCCCACGCCTGTCCTGAGATTCAAGGGAAGGCATCTGAGATGGCAAAAGAGGTTGGAGCAAATATTACAAATCAGCTCATAAACCGGCCCTGCTCTGCAGAAACCATCTTTCCAGGGCTTCAGGCAACGTATGAGTGCCAGGAGGAAAAGTGTGCTGCCAAGAGCTACTATAGTTTCCACCTTTTCACTGGTGGCTTTTAACAGCGTAGCACCATCAGGGTTGGATGCTCCCTTCTCTAAGGCTCGCAGGTCTCGCGTATGGGCGGTCAGAGGATGCAAACACAAAGTCTGTGGCTGCCTGATGTCAGCGTTCCTTGCTAGAAGAGACCAAGAGAAGAAGAAAAGCCTCATGGACTTTGAAATGTGAAGGTTCACGAGGGAATTTCTGGGAAGGGAAGTGATAAGCCTGTATAAATTAGGAAGGTAAGGAACTGAGGATTAACCCTATTGTTTTACACAGAGTCATCACATTAGAAATCAATTGGCTTTTGGTGTTTGTGGTTAATTATTGACTTTTATCTGCATGTAGAAGGAAAGCACTCATGAAGGCATTGCCTTTTCTGGCATGCCAAAAACCCCAAGAAAGTACAAGATCTTTTTAGATAAAAGCAGAAAAAGAAAAAGAAAAAAAAACAACCAGACCTATATTTCCTGTGGAAAATTTTCCTTCCATGGCAACTGTAAAAACAGCTCAGATTGTGTTGATTAACTAAGTGCATTATCCTGTGAACAACAGGGTCTCCCCCTTAGCTCCGTCAGAAGGCCAATACCCTCTGTACCGAAAACCTCTCGATTCAGTACATTTCTCTGCTGCAGAGTAAATGCTGCCTGACCCCATCAAGGGAATCACTTTATATCTTGGAGCATGAAAGCTAATAAATCAGGGAAAAAAGTTACTTTTTCCCTCTTTGCATTTTGATTGCAGACATCAAACAACACATTGCAGTTCAGCATATAGAAGAATGTTGTAGCACGTAAAAAAAAAAAAAAGGTCTGAATTAAGGAACACTGTGAAAAAAAAACAGCAAAGGAAGGAGAGGTATAACAGAAATAATTGTGTTTTGTTCTTTGTAAGCATGTGTGGACAGTGGATCTGTATCTGTGGGACAATTGAGGAAACAAATGAAAAGATAAGTTTTGGCTTTAAGCTCAGAAGATTTCAAAGCATATTGTTTATCCCTTCTGCAGTGCAATAAAGCTTATCAAGAACTTTCCCATTGGATACCAGAGTCAAAAGAAGTAAGAGGAATGTGAACAGTGTGCTTTCTCCAGGTTGTTACAATAACTGTAATTCTTTCAGCACAGATTTCCCATGTTAGCTCCAGCTCCATCACACAACGATCATTTTTAGCAGATCATTGTAAACACAATGCTGAGCTGACCGAGCTGTTCAGAAATTTGCTATCCTTTCAGCTTCCACACGCTCAAAGCACGTGGCAAGTTCAAGAGCTCTTAATTAAAAATATTACACTTTCAATCTAGAACCTCTTGCTTGCATCCCTGTAATACTCTGAGATAAATCAACTGCTGATGTAAATGCATTAATTTCAGTGTAATTTCATTTAGAAGATACAGGAGTACTACACTTTCATTTAATGATTTGAATGTGCTTTCTGTAAGGGGGGAGCAGCATCACCTCCCTGTTACAGAGGGGAGAGCTGAGCCTGGGAAGTGAAAGGCAGCAATTTGGCCAGCCCTTGGTAAAGCAGGGAGAGCAGGCAAGCCTCTCACTCCTATTCCACATTTGTGCATTCAACAAGAACCAGAATACGGAAACAATGTACAAAGATATATAAATTTCAGAGCACAGGATTCGCCTCTCTATCACCAGACCTGAAAGCTGCAGTATTTCCTAGGCAGAGCCTGGACCTCTGCCCCTCTGCTAAATCGAGAGGTCAATTTTTATCCTCTTTTTCTATTTTGTTCTTGCAAGGGGAGTCTGCATGCCATGTTTGTTAGGACTATAATGTTGCATTCGCTAATGAAATAAAGCGGGTTTTTGGGAGAACTTCTTTTAAGCAAAACCATGTGTTCCAGGGAGGAAACATTCTTCTGGTAAACAGCTGAGCCCTTAACATTTAGCAACATAACTCTGTGTTTGCAGCTATTGAAAACTGTGTGACCAAGGCAGCCTGTGTTTCTGGGGCCGAGGACTGAAAGCATTTTGCTCGCTGTCAGAAAGCCAGCCCTTTCTTTTATGTATAAGCTAGATGCAAGAACCAGCTATTGGATGGTTACTTCTTATGGTTTTAATAAAATTTGTCTCGTATCAAAATGCTGCTGGGTTTTAATGTTGACGCCGTACTGAGCAATGTTCTCTGCTCCAGCACAGCTGGCTCTTGCTTTCCAGAAATATCGCTGCGCCTTGGCATTACTTGCAAAAACTGCAGCCTTAAATCATTTCCTCGCCCCTCTGACCTGCGCCAGGAAGGACCCTCCACACGCAGATCCCCCCACTGGTATGGAGAAGGAGGTCATTCCTCCTTCGCTCCCTGGGAGCGGTGCTGTGCAAGCAGAGAGCTGCCGTGGCAGGAGGTAGCTGGGGAACAGGAGAAATTACCTGCCAGACACGAGCAGCGGCCCTGGAAAGCTCAGGAAAAAAAAAAAAAGATAATACAGCTGGAAACTGCAGGCAGAAACAAGGCTGAGAAGATGGGAGTGCCTCATCCGCAGCTCCTGCCCCCTATCCCACGAGCCCCCGTCTTTCGGAGACACTTGCACGGCTGCAGGGCTGTGGAGCAAACCCCAGTGAAGGGAAGCAGGGAAGTTTTATTTAGTGTAAGTGATTTTCCAAGCGGCATTAGAGAGGGGAGGAGGTTGGTTGGTTGGTTGGTTGACTTTGAGGTCACACACCGCTTCTTGGTCCAGCAGCTGGAAGGGGAAGGCCACAGCCCCGGCTCCCTCCAAGCTGACGGAGATGATTGTTCCCCTGCCTGCTCATCTCACTGAAGCCAGTATGCTGAGCTCTGGGCACCACTTTGACCCTTGCAGTACAAGGGGATCTTCTTCCTCATAGCCCTCCAAGCAGCTGGGCATGCTTATAAATTTCAGTCACTACAAGCTAAGGCCAAACGAGATCCCATGATAAAAGTTCAAGGCCTTCAAGGCCTTGCATTCCTCTTCTTATTGCTTTCCTGAGCAGATTCTCATTTTAATCAGACTTATGGTACCTTCATCCAGTTATCTCAAAGTGCATAATGACTGCTGTAATTACTGGCAATAATGAGCTAATTAGTTCTTCTGGGTATTATTTTCAAGGGATAAATACAACTATTACTGTTGTAAGAATGGGGGAATTGAGGCAAGGTAAAGTAGTTGTTGGGTGAACAGGTTTGTTTTACTTTTAATAGTATACTTTCCTGGTTTTATTTGTGCGGGTATTTGCTTCTTAGTATGTTTTGTGTTCTATTATTGCTTTCCAGTAATTTTGTATATTATTCTTTTGGCAGATAGCATTGAGCAACAGTTGGTTGTGTGTATGTATTAAGTTCATTTAAGAAAATGGCTATGTTTTTAGAAAAATTAACAGATGCTGAAGGGTAGGGTTTTTGTTTATATATAGAGAGAGTATTTATCTTAACCTTGTTTTCTTAGGTTTTCTTTCTTCTTCCTCCTTCTCTTGTTTTAGATAACCATTTTATACAGAAAAAAAAAACCCCACAAGTAGCATTCTTCTCTATTTATTTTTCTGTATACTTCAGCTTGCATTTAAGCCTCTAATATGGAAAGCTGACTGAATATGACTTTCTAATATGTAAAGAACTAAGATAATCTACTGGTTATGATGCTTGCAAGGCAGAGGTATGGTTTTACTAATACATTGGTTCATTACTTACATCTGTAATTCGTATTCAGAAGATATATGCTGGTTCGGTAGCATTTACCAAAGAGTCTGTTCCCACAGTTCAGGTAGGCTTCCCTGAACTCGTTTGAAGGGTAGATAGACAGGTAGCCAGAAGAGAGGGGAAGCTGCACCAAAAAAAAAGCACTTTATTTTGTTTGTCAGATTTTTCTGGTACTTAGCAAAACTAAGCAATCCATACGATACTCTCTGGAGTAGCAAACTACCCAGTTCTTTAATTTTTATTTGTCAGGCTGTGCTCCAGCATGCACACATGTGCTTAGTTTTACTATGGCGAGTAGTACAGCGTGATATCAGTGGAACTATCTGCTATATAAAACTAAGCACGCATGCAACTATTGGTAGGATCAAGTCTCTAGATAGGAACTAGTGTCACAAAACTCTTATTTGAAACATCTGCTTTGCTCCAAACTTGTTGTTTAGTAAGGGCCTGACTTTTAAAAGCATTTAAGTGTTTATGTGCACCTTGGTGTCTTTATAAAGCTGGCACCAATTCCTTATTGAACTGCGGATTAGGGGCCTCTAGAGAGTCTGAAAACCTTTATATAGACTTATTTTAGTCAACTTTTAATTCTAAGGAGACTTAAAAAAAGTTAAAATTAGTCTCAGCTGAATTTAAAAAGTGCTTCACAAGCAAGGGAAACAGTCAATCTGATAAAATAAATAAACTGAGGTAATACAAAATTTCTATTCCTGGAATATTTGGGGGAATTCAGTAGCAATAGGAGGGAAAAAAAACCTGTGAGAATCTTAACCTTGTTTCTAAGGTGACACTGTTAGGTTTGATGCAGTTGGCCTTGACAGCTTTAGTTCTGAGACTTTCTGCTCTCCATTTTCCTACCACTTACTTGTCCTTGCAAGGCTCCCTCCACCTCACTTTTAAAACATACAGATTTGTGCAGATTTTTCTGTAAGGTTAATACATGCATAATCTCTAAGCACTTTCGGAGCAGTGCGAGCGTAACCCTTTTGTGCTGAGGGACACAACAACAACCTTGCTTGAAGTAAAGTCCAAACAAGGGAAGCTGAAGTGTGGGAGTACGTGAGGGAGCTGGTGGATAACTGTTACAGGGCTGTGAATCGCAGCTCAGGCCTTCTCTCATCGCCTGTGGTATTTATTCTGGTGTTTAGTCTAGGCTCTTCCCAAATACCTGCTTTGGTTCTTACGTGCTGGATTGGGGAGAGCTCAGCCCTGAGAGTGGGTGGTGAGAGAAACCCTCGCAAACGCCCTGCTTGGATCAAACGAAACCGCTTTTTCCACTAAAAACACACACAGGCCCACGCTTCCCTTCCACCCCTATCCCGTAACGGTGCACGGCCTGAAAGAGCCCGAACACACCACAGGGAAAAGCCGGGATGGGGTCTTTCCTTGCTAATGATGGCTGATGAGCCATTAAAGGTTTGGGGAAAGCTCTTGGCAGGTCAGAAGTCCTAAGCTATGAAACAGCTCGGGGGCTATGAAGGCGTAAGGGAGGATGACACGAATATTACCGGCCTCAGCAGAGCAGGGTGTGTTTTTAGGGTGCTGTTCTACCACCCAACACCTCCCACCTCCTTCCTTCCCCGGCACGCGCAGGGGGTTTTGGCATAAAGTGCCCGTTTTGTGGGTTTATTTACTCATTGGCACAAAGTGCGGGGGGGGCGGTGTTGGTAGGGTTTTGGTTTTTTTTTTTTTATTTATTGTCACGTCGATGGAAAACTGCGGCAGCTCCGGCCTCCCCGAGTCCAGCTCTTTACGTGAAGAGCGTCACTGGGTCTCGTACGCCCACCGGGCCTCGGGGAGGGGGCTGCGGCCGCTGCCCGGGGATGGGGGA
>WHYT01000665.1:0-10496 GCA_009806455.1 Tetrax tetrax
AAAAAAAAAAAAAAAGACTTAAAAGAAATTTGCATCTCCTTTACTCTTTTTTTCCTCACTTGCTTTGCTAGACTGCAAGACTGCTTCAGGATCACAGAGAAGCCCATAGAGAATCTGAATCTGTTAGGAGAGATGAGCACTACAGCCACATTTAGTAGAGCTTTAAACATTGAGTACTGTGTCCCTCAGGACAAGGGATACTGTGACAGGGAAGGCGCACAGCCCCTCCACCCCTGCTGAGTGTCTGAAAATACAGAATTAACAATAGCAGCTCACTAGGCTGGAGAGGGTGTTCCTGCTGCAGACTGACACACTGCAATAGGGAGTATGCAATGATCCTAGTTACCTGTCATAGATTTCTTGGAAGATGTCTTTAAAGCGGCCATCGTATCTCTTCAGGATGGTGTTCTTGGTGCTCATGTAGAGGGGCCAGCCTTTAGACAGTGCCATTTGGAAGGAACTGTGGGCAAAATCCTTAATAGACTGGTCAAGATTATACATTCCCATGGCTACACCACCACAGCCTGTTAGTGGAGGAAGAACAGATAGGAATCAACTAGATTTAGTTTTGGTTAAGGATTTGACAGTGTCCCCATAGCAGACTGTCAGGCAGGTGTTATCCCCAGGTGTCTTAATACAGTTTGCAATTTAAGGCTGGTTCTTTCACTTTGCACTGTCATCTTAAAGCTCCAGCAGTCCTGAGATGCATGGATAGGAAGGTGGTTTTGTTTTACAACTAGGTACATCTTAATACTGTCATCTAATACCCCTAGGAAGTTTATTCCTTATCCAGCCTAAGCAGCAAAACTGTGACAGGAGTGAGCATGCTTGAACTCCTACTAGCCAGATAAATAATATGTTTTTCTATCAAAGCAACAGACAGCAGTTTGGAGCAGGAGTCTCAGTCAAAGCTAGAAATGGGTTTGCTCCCATCTTAAGTGCGTTGTACCTTCAGGCCTTGGCTGCACTGCAGAACAAATGCCAGCAGTCAGAAGCTGCTTTGCCTAGCTCAGGTAAACAAGTCCTTACATGCACTCCTGCATCTTCTCAGTGTATGTGTTCAGCCTACCCTGCAGCTTTGTAGCACCTGCTCAGGCTCGCTTCCAGCAAGTTGTGGGAAGAATATGCCAATCATCTGGGTGCAAGGGAAAGTCCTGAGAAGGCTCTGAGGATCTATCAACACTCACATGACTTAGAGTGTATAATGCAGACATGTTAGCAGCCTGAATGGAAGTGCCTTAAAACTTACAGCCCAGCTCACCTGGGAGAAAGAAACACGAAGATCACAGAAGAGGGTGATTGTAGGTGGAAGTAGGATCTAGGGCTTCATGAAAAAGCTTTGTCATCTTTAGAGCACAGCTCTTTGTGTTTCTAGCAAAAAAATAGATACCATGTACTTAATTTTAAGCACCTCACTATCACCTCTCTAGTTTGTTGTACAGTGCCTTTATTAGGGACCTTCGCTCTGTAAACACCTCAGATTTTTCATTTTTTAATTTTGAAAATACCCTTTCCTTATATCCATTTGTCCCTACCATACATGGACATGCATGCAGAATAAGGAGGGGAAGCCAGAAGAGGTTTATCTGCTTGCCAAGATAGCAAGGTCATTTAAAGTTGATACTCTTGTTACCAGTGAAAATACACATTGTCCCCCTGCCTCCCTTAGTGAGTCAAGGACAAAACAGGGTCTGATCAGCTACAGAGACTGTGTCCTCTGGAGCCATGATTTCATAGTTGCTGGACAACAGCTATTAAGTTTTATGCAAATAAGTATTTGCATACAAGTTAAAAAAAAACAAACAAAAAACCAAACCAAACCAAACAAACCAGCCTTGTTGCAACCATGCAATCCTACTGCCTACCAAAATCTCTTGATTCAGGATCAGGGTTGGACATATTAGTATAGCAATAGGATAAGCTTCTCTTATGCATTGTGGAGATACGCTGGCACAATAGTTATCTGTGGGAAAGCAAGTTCCCCCTCAGCAACAGCAGTAATCTGCCATCTTTGCACTTCCTCACTTTCTGCTCACTGATGCAACCCATCAGAATGAGACTGGCAGCTGGAACTGCCAGACATCTCCAGTACAGGCTCACAAGTCACCTATCAAATGAAAACAGATTAGAACTGGCAATGAAGTAGGTGAACTCCAGATGAAAGGCTGTGCAACAAGAGATAGTAGAGATTTAGGCTCCTGTGAGCAAGAACGACAGAGAAATCAAGTATTACAAAAGAGAGTCATATGGCAGTCTTGGTACTTGTTTGCCAAGCCAACTGCATACAGACAAGGATTTTGTGGTTCGCATGGATGTATTTGGTCTTTGTAGCTAGTAACAAAGCATTGCACAGTCACATACATAGGTCACCACAAGGCTTTAAATCCTAAACCTGTTGATCACCAGTAAGCAAGAGAGGACTTGTGTGATATTTTCCTGAATCCTGTCCCTAGAGAAATACTCTGAGTTCTAGCAATGTGTGTGTAATTGTTTTCATGCAAAGCTCAGCAATGTCAGGGCTCCTCCTCCTGAGCCTAGCAATATCTACAATCAACAAGGCAATATTGCTAGGAGGGAGACCAATACCTTTCAGACCACATCTGTTAAAACAGTTAGAGCCTACACAGTCAGGAGCATCCTTGTGAAATCTCCTTTCCACCTGGAGAGCAAGTGTCAGTTCCCATTTCTATTGAAAAAACCCAACTGCTTAACAGAGAAGGGTACAAACTGCAAAGGTATATAGATGTACTAAAATCAGAAAGAATTATACCCAAATGGTTCTCAAATATATTTCCCCTTAGGTCAAGCCCTGTTTAGATAGCAGGTTTCCCTCTGATCAGAGGGAAAACACATACATACCACTACCAGAATCCTCGTACAAGGAGCACAACAGGTGGCCAGTCTAGTATAATTGTGTGTTTAATACGCCTCTTTGATTTCAGGAAGATTTCAAGTAAATTTCAGTACTTCCCAGATAAATTAAGAGTGCCCAGACCTTTTCCCCTACTCTACCTCAAAGTCATATTTTACCATCAAACAGATCTGATTGGTATGTCAAGGTAGAATCAGTTTTAATCACATCTTAGAGATAATACCTACTTTCAAAGTTATGGACCAGATATGTGACAGGTTTGCCTCCATCTTCCGGAGTGTAGGTCATCTCTACTTTTCCAGGCCCAGGTACCACAAAATCAGTTGCTCTGTACTGATAAAAAAAAAAAAAAAAAAAAAAAAAAAAAAAAAAAAAAATCGCCATGATGATCTTTATCAGGAGAACTAAACCATAAAAGACAACCTGCATTTTGGAGGGCAGGATGTAGAAATGCATTAACAGTTGTACCCAAAAACCCATTGAATAGGGTCTGTTTACTCAGCCGTGTGGTCATTGGATTATTTTACTAGATATTAGAAAGACAAGTCATCAAGAGTCTACCTGTTTCAGAAGAGATTTTCCTCTCTAAGGAAAAAAGCTTAAAGATTTTGGGCCCCATCAATTGGCAGAGTATATTTTTGCACATGCACCAAAATTTTAAAGTGCAAAGTACTTGTTGCAAAGTACTGTTGTGCAGTCTGTGAGTAGAAAGGCTCCTCTCCCTGCCTGAAACAAAAAAGCCACTTAATCACAGCTACTGATCTCATGAATAAGGGGGAAATCACACAGCACCTTAACACACACCATTATTTAATACGACATTTAAAAGGCCAATCCATAGTAAGTGTTCTTTGAATTCTGCTCAGCTTCTCTGAGCTACACAGACTCAAAAGAAGAGCCAATGTGTACTTTAAATTTTTAAATGGTGTCTCATCTTCCCAATTTTTCTGAACAGTACTGTTTAAGGCTACATTTTCTTGTAATTCATCACCCTTTTATGTAGTTTCTCTCCTATTGAGGAAATCAGTTCCCTGAGCTATTCTGAAGTTACAGAAGTGTATTGCTCATATGTCCTTTACACGTTATTGGATTATTCCTTTCACTTTAATCTCATACTTTGGCAGGGTTTCAATCCTCCCCCTTAATCCACTGTTTCCTATTATTATTTTGACCTTCTCATTTATTCAGTACCGTTGAGGATGTTGAACCCCATTCTTTTCTAGTGTTGAGGCTATGCAATTATTTTTCTCTTGGAAATTTATTTTACTTTCTCATCCCAGCTAATCTTATGACTTGCCCTCAGTTTATGGGTTTAATCCATCTATTTAAGCATTCGGCTCTTCTTGAAGACTTTTGTCATGTTTGACTGCTTCACGGCATATCATTACCCATAGAGAACAGTATGGTTGATTCTTGTCCTCTAGGCTGCCCAAAGGCCACTACACTGGGTGCCATGCCAGTGCTTTTCATGGCCTTGTACAACCTCTGCCAGGAGAGCTCTGATAAAGGATGTTTCCCTACTTCAGTAGCACAGCCTGATGTGCCCAGTATGAACGCCAACTACCAATTCTGCAGGACTGCTGTGCAAGTAAGTTTAAGAAGCAGATCACAGTTTAAAAAGAGAAAAAAAAAAAAAGAGAGAAAACAAACCACAATCACCATGCACAGAAGGCAACTTTGCCCACTTCTAAAAAAAGTCACTCACTCAGGTCTACTTTTGCTATGAGCAATATTTTCCACCAAAAAGTCCTGAGAAGCAAGATGGACATTGTAAAGGATATTTTCTAAAGACATTGTTCTGTAGGAAGAAGGGTTCTACAGAGGTGAAGAAGAATAACTTAGAGGAGTTATACCCTATGTTTAGGTACAGGCCTATCTAATTCAAGCACAGACCCCTGGATGTTGTTTATACAGCTACACTGGCTAAGGAAGAGAGGCATGAACCAGGCTCTCCCACGCTTCACCAGATGCTGCACATACAAAATGCTAGCAAGTACCCACTCCCAGGTGGAGCACAAGGAATGGAGTACAAGCACAGGGATGTCTAAGTCTTTTAGCTCACTACCAGTCAGGACTAAGCCTGTTCAGATAAAAAGAGGGGTAAGCACTGAAGCAACTCACTTGGTCCCCATAAGCATGACGGCCAATGACAATAGGTTTCACCCATCCAGACACTAGCCGGGGAATGTTCTTGCAGATAATAGCCTCTCTGAAGACAGTGCCACCTAGGATGTTTCTAATTGTCCCATTGGGAGACTTCCACATCTGCTTCAACTTGAACTCCTCCACTCTTTTCTCATCAGGAGTGATGGTTGCACACTTTATGCCAACATTGTATTTCTTGATGGCTTCAGCAGCTTCCACAGTTACTTTATCATTTGTAGCGTCACGATGCTCAATGCCCAAGTCAAAGCTGTAACAAACACATAAAGATAGTCAGAATGGCCCAGGACATTTGTTTGTGTCCAATAGAAAAGAAACCAGACCCTATATGTGCCTGTGAGTATAGTTCCAGCACTCTGTGATAACTGAAATTATCCTCTTCCAGTGCGAATGCTGTTGGAGTGGAAGAAAACATAGGCTCATAGACTGATACTTCTGCTCCTGGTAGGAGATTGGAGAAAGGATAGCTTCAGTTTACAGCTGAGGCTCTCTGCCAGCATGGGACATAGCCAGTATCTCCTCTGTCTTCCCTTCTGAGTTTTCTGATAATGGAAGCTTTCTGTCTGGGATTCTAATGGTCTGGAGCAGCACAATCCCCAGATGAATATGGGTCTTTATTTCAAACCTCTTGTGCTGAGGGTTCTGGCTTCCTTCATATACTGAGCATATGAAGCTATACAAGGCTTCAAATCAAAAACTGCTTTGACAATGGACCCACAATCCTATTCTGGCAGCAAATCTACCAGTATTCCCTAAAACAGTCAGAGGGAGCAAGTTTCCCGCACTCACTTTTAATAGCTTTTGGAGAACAACGGGTGCCCAGCATGGGACAGCCCTGAAGCAGAGCCAGCTGTACATGAATCTAGCCATTGTACTGCCTCAGCCAGGGGTCTGCTTCCCCTCCTCCCACCCCTCCTTGAAAAGGGATGTACTCCAGACTGTGTGCATGTATTATGCTGCTGGGTTCCTGTTTGCTTAGTTCTCAAAACCAGCAAGCAGAAAGCATGATGTAGGTGGCATACAAATGACTCCAGGAGCAGGGGAAAAGGTCAGACTCATGGGTTTAATAGAGGCAGATACGATTGAAAGCCTCTGTCCACATAGCTAGGAGCAATGCAGCTGGATACTTCTCTAATAATTACAGCTCAGTGGCTAGAAAGGGAAGATATTATTTGTTCTGCTTGACCAGAAGCTGTAGATAGCACATCCCTTTTGCCATACCAGCTGCTAGTATTTGTTTTTTGCAGAAGGGAGTGTAGGAGCACAGCCTAGGCTCAGGCAATAATTGCAAGTTAGCTCACACTGCCAGCAGCAGAGTTCAAGCTTACACACAACAGGGCAGTTTGTGCCCTACAACCACCCTTTTGCCCTCTGGGTATATCTTCAGAGGCGGCAAGAAGCCATAAACCTGCTCAAAGTCTACAAATACTAGGCTTCAAGTCAAGGAGTGGCTGAAACACCCCATGTTTCTAATTGTTTAGGCAGCAGGAAGCCATGCAGACTGCCCAGGTGCTGGAAAGCCAAGACGGAGGAGAAAAAAAAAAAAACAAAAAAACCAAAAAAACCCCAAAAATGACCAAAAACACCACAGACCATGTCTGTGAGAGACCTTCTTAGAGGTGCAGTACAGAAAAAAGCTAACTCACAATTAAGCATTCACTGTTTACTGCTGTGAGGAACCCCAGAGGGGCTGCCAACAGACTTTGACAAAATACCTTCACCAAGAGCCCATGTTTTACAGAGTACTTAGCGAGGTTGGCCCTTAGGTAAATCAACCAGGAGAGTCTGCTGAGAACGTTACCAGTATAAAAAGGGCTAGTTAGCCACTCTGCACTAATGAAGGAGGAGCTATAAGGCTCTTAGCACTAAGTGAAACATGATCAATGCCTAATGACATGTGCAAATTGCAGTACAAAGTGGCTGTGTGTCATAAAGAGCCATTACCTGTGCAAATCCAGATCTACGTAAGGAAAAATCAGCTTTTCTTTAATCAGTTCCCAGATGACTCGTGTCATTTCATCTCCTTGCATCTCCACAACGGAGCCTCCATGGATTTTTTTAGACATCTTGAGCTGCAATAGACATAAAAACCCAACTTAAGTTAAAAACTGTTGTCACACCTCACAAAAATATATCCTGCATTTTTACAACACAACTAGAAGAGAGGTACTAACATAGCATACAGGATCTCTCAAAAATCTTGAAAAGAACCACAGTTTATCCCTAGTTTCATGCTAGCCGGTATTTTTCTTAAAGCACCAGCTCCTACAGAGATCTAGCCAAGGATAAAAATAAAGGTTAATATCTAAGATTTAAGGGTGTGTGTTCTAAGGGCATGAGCTTTAATTATGGTTGTACAAAAGAATTTGAAAGCATGACCAATCTCTTCCCCTAAATTCCACAGAAATAGATGAGGTCTTTTTATTCTTAGATTTTATTAGTTCCAGTCCAGTTGCCTGTTTCTCCCTCTTTTTCTGAAAAATATAGGGGTTAATGGACATTGTTTCAATGACAGCTCATATTGCTGGCACTATTAAGATTAATATATTGTCTGCTTCTTTATTAGCTTCCTTCCCCAGGAAGGAAGGAAACAGGTACCGAAATCCAAAGGCCAAATCAAATATACTTTCTCCTGGCAAGCTTGATTTCTGCTGTTAAGATAAATATTGGACAGATTTGTTTTCTATCTAGAACACAGGTTTCCCCTGGCCTCAAAAAATAAACCTGAACTCTGCCCTTCTTTGTGCACTTTGTTCCTTGACACAACCCAACCCCACAAGCCACTGCATTGCTCTAACACAGTGCCCCAGCTTCAAACAGCCACAGTTTCTCATTTCTCAGCTCTGATTATGCAAGAGTATGACTTGGCAAGTTCCTCCTCTCAAGACAGCCCTGTTCTTGTATGCAGCTGTTAGGATACAACAGTGAGATAGTGCCTGAGGTTGCAGTTTCACAGATACTGAGGTTCATTAATACTTTATCCAGAATGAGAAGTCCTACTGAACACAGAGTCTATTCATCTAGATGAAGTTATTCAGAGGTGTGAGGTTTGCAGTGCAAGTGCCCCAGGTTATAAGCACATGTGGAGACTGATCCCTAGTTCAGTGGGTTTTTTAAAAATTAAATTTGTGCTGTATTTCCAAAATCCAATCCATTAAATATTTTTAGTCTGGAAAGAGACTTTCTAAGCTATGTTCTAGCTACTGTATCAACCTTTTACAAACCTTTTAAAGAGCAAAAATTTTTTTAAAATTTTTTTTAAAATGAGGTTGTGAGTTACTGAGACTATTTACTATGAGCACATAAACTTGAAAAATTAACTAGTCCAAGGCATGCCTATCCCAAAGATAATATCTTTACTTATATCAGGCCTTTCTAGTCCTCATGGGAAACTAACTTAACATGAACACCCTCTGTCTGAAACTCAGTTTATTTACGCAAATATTTTGGGCCTAATTTTCAATTGTGACAATTCTGTATTACACTCCCATGGCCTAGGCACAGGATTACTACTCAGAAGACTTCAGTTTTGCTTTTGGCACTTAAACAATCTGATTAATTTAAGTCAAAAAGTACACAGACATCCACCCACCATCGCTTATTTTGTGGTTTGGTCCCTACTTAAATAAGGCAAATCAGATGATGTCAGTCATAACAACAGGTTTTGCAAAGCTGTCTTCAGACCTACACGGTACTGCTGTCACAAGGGGAATTCATGAGATGCACCTCCACTGAGATACATCTCCACTGGTATGTGGAAACAGCAGCTTCTTAAACAACTCTGACAGCATCCGTACTTTTCCCCTCCTCAAACACGGATGTCCCAGTTTCTCTATGTACCTAGGTAGTAATGCAGTAGCATCCCTCTTCTGCACATCAGTGTCAACATGCCCAGAGGTTCCTCTAGAGACCACACACTCCCTAGAGTTCAACTCGTTCCGTCACTCTTCTCCTTTGAATTTATACTCTCCAGAACTGTCAAAAGTCGGCAAGGTCTTTCTGCTGTAGGAATTCTTCTTTAAATACACTTCACCTAGGCATTTAGCCAAGGCAGCTTAGAATAAACTGCGAATTTCCAAATACTCCTTGGTCCTCAGTAAGGACTCATGGCCTACAGTCAATAATTAACTATTGCAACAACTCCTTAATTCAGATTTACAGAAGATCTCTCTAGATCAGGCATGGTCCCAGGGAGAGCAGTGCAGCTCGTTGTCACTAACTGAGATCTTGCCTGCGCTTGTTTTCCAGCTGCATTGCTCTCCATCCGCGCACGTAGCCCACCCCCGAGAATGCAATGCAGGCCAGCTCTTCTGGCACAGATAGGATTTGGTGCCGGTGCCACAAAGGAACCTGAAAGCCAGGCACTGGCACCACCCAAGCAAGGCGCTGCCGGGCTGGCCCGCACGGCACGGGCCGGGGCCGCTGCCCCCAGCCCAAAAGGGCTGCCCCAGGATACGCGAGGGGCCCTGAGCGCAACCGGCGTTAGGTGACACAACTGAGAGGGATATGGATTGCCAGGGGGGAAAGCGCAGCCCCAGGCCGGGAAGGCCGAGTCCGGGGGACAAGCACCCTCTCAACACCCGGGACATGTTCAGCGATACCCGCGGCAGGAGCGGGGCCTGGGTCGGGCAGCCTACCGCAGGGTTCCCGCCCCGCCCCCTAAAAAAAGCCCTTACAACACAAAGACACCCTCCCTGGGCCCCTCGGCGCGGCGGGAGACGCCGCGCCCAGGAGGAGAAGGACAAAAGGTGCGGTGCGGTCCCAGCCCGCCCCACCCGCAAGGCCCTGGGGCACTGAACCCCGTTACCTTCAAACAACGCTGGTCCGGCTCTCACGGCGATGTGGGGCCCAGCTGTGCGCGGGGCCTTTTATGGGGCCCCGCCCGCCCCTCACGGCCCCTCCTCCCGGCTGGCGGGGCAGTGGGCGGGCCGGTGCGGGGAGCTGCTGGTCGGACCTGACCCGCGGCTCTCTGGCTCCCGGGCTGCGCCGTGTCTCTGTCGTGGGTCCGTGGCGGTGCCCGCCCCGCCGGGTCTGCCCGGGTTTTGCGCGCTGATGCCTCCTTGTGCGGAGGCCGCGGCAGCACGTAACGTGCCGCAGCCGTTCCGCTGGGCCCGCCCGCCGAGCCGGGCCTTTTCCGCGCTCTCCTAAGACAGCCGCAGTAAGTGGCCTACGTCGCCACAGGGAAGCCGATGGCGCTGGTTAACACAAAGGCCTGGGCGCCGACGGGGCTCGGGCGTGCCCAGGCTGCTGGAGCGGGCGCCAGGGAGAACGCGGGGGCCCAGCGGAACCGCTCCGCTGCCCGCCTCAGGGGATACGCGTACACATGGGCGGGCACGGACACGTTCGCTGGCGCCGAGGCGGCCATGTCGGCACGACGGCCCCCCCCCGCCCCGAGTAGCGGGACTCCCCTCCCCGAGGGGCAGGAGAGGGCGCCCCTCTGGAGGCGGGGAGTGGGAACCGG
>WHYT01000673.1:0-11310 GCA_009806455.1 Tetrax tetrax
AAAAAAAAAAAAAAAAAAAAAAAAAAAAAAAAAAAAGCAACAGTAGCAAAACCTGGTTCAGTTCATACCCTAACACACAAATAAGGAGCTATGCAATTGAACAAATCACAATGTAGAAGTTTCAGACAGAATTACCAAATAATTGTACTATGTAACTATAAAATTATTTCTGCTTTTATTATTGCCTGAATTGCTGAGTAAAAACATTTTGAATGCATCAGGTGATGTTCCTGAGGTCATTACAAGTAAAAACATCTTTCTTCTGTTATATATAGTGTGGCTCCCTATTGCCCATTTCACACTACTTGTGTGAAATAAGTAGAAATCATACAATAGAAACAGGACATAAATTTTCCTTTAGGTTTTCTTTATTAGCATTTCACTTACTAGTAAATAAGTTATTTTTCTCTTCCCTGACTTCGATTCCTGTTCAGTTTCTTTTTACAGTTTCTTTCTGAATTTTGAAAGAACCAGTCCAGATAGCCTCATGATAAGTAATATCTCTAGATTTGTTTCAGTCTATATCATATACTGCAGATATGGAAGACATAAGGGAAGTCAAGTTCCTTTGGTTTTGCTGTGTGCCATTTCACAAGGTATATTGCTTATATCAAGAAGTGCTTTGTCAAAACATGTTTTAAAGAACTAAATTATCTTCTTATTGCTCAACAGGTATAACAGGATTCAAATTTCTTTCCAAAAGCAAAAGGTGTTCTTGTATAATATTCCATGTCAGGAACGAGAACTGCTCAGCAGAATAAAAGCTTTAGAAAAATAACTTCTTAATTAACATTACCTTCTCAGGAACATAATACTATCACACCATCTCCAATTAGACTTTTAGCAAATTGAAACTGATAAAGTAAACAGACTGTATGGCAATGATTAGCAAAGCACGGAGCAGAATTTAGTCATTGAGTGCTATATACGTGAATCATTGAAGGTAAAACCTCAAAGACATTTAACCAGAAAAAGATTGTGTCAAAGGTAAGTATGAATAACACTTCTTCAGTGTATTCTGAGCAAGTGTGGAAACAAATAATGGTATTCATATGTGGAAACTGTTACTGACAGCAGATTAATAAAATGTTGTCACTGATTTTTCTTCTTTAAATAATCTAAATATAAATATAATTTAATAAAAATAAATATTGTCCTTTTAAAAAAAATCTTTTGCTTTAGAAAGTACAGCTAAGTTCTGCTAGTAATAAAAAATAATATTGCAAGCTATTGCACCATTAATCCCTGTATAACCATTTAAAGACTGGATTCATAATTGCTTCAGTAATGTTTTCGCATATTGTCTTAATGTTTTACTATATTTCCATTTTCCTGGACACTCCAATCTACCATTCAGATAAAGAGGACTGCAATTTATATAAAGAATGCAAGACTGAACCTTGGCAAAAAAACCCCACATTCATTACAGTGTATAAAATAGTAATTGTAATTTATACCAGCATACGCATTTCTAAATTGTGGTGAGCAATGGGATCCCTGAGCAAAACTCAAGTGATCTTTTCCTAGCCCGTCCCTGCAGGCACTTCCAGGCATCCTTTTCAGAGATGAGAACTGACTAAGCCCCCATTTTGTGCAGTCTGGGATCTTCTGTGCTCAGGGAAGTATTAGGGCTTCCAACCAGATTTTTCTGAAAAAAAATAATCAGAAAGTAGGAGGAGAAAATGCATTGGGCAGTGGTTCTTCTGCTCATTCATGAAATGTGAAGGACAATGCTTCTAAGCGGACTTTTTCTTTTCTCCTAGACACAAACAAACAAGCTGCTGGTGGTGAGCAATGTAACAGAGTTGAATGGAATAAAAATGAATGCGACTATCCTTTAAAGCCTCAGTCTCTGCATTAAAACCCTATTCACTCCTTGGTTGTACTCAGGTAATGTGCCACCTGCAGAAAAGTTTGCTACCATTTCTTTCCTAATGTAGAAAATGCCGAGCCAGTGATAAGCTGAATTAAAGTGCTATCAGATCAAATGTAACCTGTATTTTTTACCTCTAGAAACAGTCATTTCAGTGCTCAAAGTGTTTTGAGCACAAACACAAGAGGCAGCAATATCTAGCTTAAATGTCTTCATGGCACAGCTGGTTTCAGTGATACCTTCATTCATGTTTTAAGAAATAAAACGAATGCATGCTCCTCTGCATTGTCCTGCAAGTTACTTGGGAAATCACAAAGCTCTGGAACAGTAATGCCAGTTTAAAGGGAAGGTCATGTTGTGACATTGTAGAACAAGCACTGTAGGCTGTTTACAGCCCAACACTCCTCCTCGGTTTTACACTGGAAGCCAGTGTAAAACTGCTATTGACCTCAACAAAAGCCATACATTCTTGACTGCTAAAGACTGAAGTACAGTGTATCTGTTTAACCAGTTCAAAGGACTCTCCCAAATTCCTAGGAGCACCAGATGAGACAATATTTGTATATGTTAAGATGGAAGGCCTGATTCTCCACTGCCTTCTGCATGTGTATTTGTAAAAACTTGAGTGCAGTCTCCGTTCTGCCAAGTCCTTCATTTTAACCAAGCTTTTGTCCTCTTAATGTTTTCAGCTTGGCAAGGCAACTGGCTATCTGCCAAGGTTGCTTGGATCGCCTCGCCTATGAAGTTCACAGATCAACAGATTCAGTGGGGATATTAGTGGACTTGTTAGGCTCATTTGTTAAACCTCTTTTGAACAGATGTCTATTAATTAGTTGCTTATAATATTAAATTAGCATTGTTTATGCTAATGTAGTTTTAAGTGATTGATCCAGACTGTTTTCAGGAATACTGCAGAGAGAATGATGGAAATAAAATTGTCCCAATTATAGGTTAATTTATAAACTCTCTTCAGAGATTTGTATCTTTAGTGCAAACTTAGAGCAAGAAGCTGAGTTCCAGCTTTGCTTATTTCAAATAGCTATGTCACATCATACTCAAGCCACTGGCATTCCTAGTGTGAAAACTCATTTGGTATTTCTGAGTCATACCTGCTGTGTATTTCTTCTGGATTCTGTCTCTTCTGATTACGTGGCGCATCAACATAAAGAGTAGATTTTAGATTGTGAGTTAGTATACCGATACCAGACACTATGGTCTTACTGATATCAGCTGTCATATCCTGAATTACACTTCAAAGTTCAATTAGTTTAACTTCAGAGGACAAAGTGCCAATTTCATTACAGGCTACCTTTTATGAAATGTTCTATGTAGAATTGACTCTTGACTGCTATTTGGAACAGCTAGCCGTTTTATCACATGCAAAAAGGCTACTGCAGTTTGGTAAGGTGTTGTGACCTTCCCTGGCAAAATCCCTTTTCTCATAGCTGTTTTCCAGTCCAGTCAAAATAGTTGTAATTTCCCAATGGAAAAGGTTTTTCAGGCTTTGAGGAGATAGTATAGCAGCCTTGGGAATGGATAAATATTATTTTGCAAGTAAATCAGAACATATGATTGCAATACTTCGCCTAAGCAAAGAGAAACGAATTTTCTGAGTGCAAGAAATAGAGTTAATACCATAAGTACAGGAGATTCACCTGTTTCATATTTATTCTTCTAAATCCCTTAGTAGTGTATCTAATAAATATGAACATGAATATAATTTCATTGAAGAACAGAAATTTTAGTTTTGGCTTCAACAAGAAGATACTTGGATATCTAGACAAGTTTCCATGGAAAGAGAGGTACTTAATATCAGTTAAAATCTAAGTTAGGATACTTGTTTAACTCAAACTTGCTTTAAGCTATGAATATACAGAGGGTAAGTTATCATGATTCAAGGGATGCACAATAGCACATTAAATTGTCGATCTCTGTAACACTCAGACCATACTACCTCATACTTCAGATCTTGTACCCACGCGGAATCAGCCTTATCTCAGGCACAGCCACCAGCCTCCTGCCTTGCTGCTTTTACGTCATCTAAACTGGCTGTGGGTGCTGTGGACTGTCTGTGTCATACTATTGTGTAGCATTCATTCCCAACAATGACAGAGAGGAGTCTTCCCTTTTTCTCTGTGTTAAAACTGGGGTTTTTTTCACCCAAGATTTTAGTTTTCTCTTGATTTTTTTCATACAAATAGGAGATCATCACCACTTTCTAGCTCCTACACTGCATTTTCAATTATTCCTCTTAACATGTATTTTTAAAAATAAAATCAATAATTGCTTATTTGTAGATATTTTTCAATAAAAAGGTGCCAGTATTTAAAACGTGCAGAAGTACATGAACCCTGAGATAAATCTTCTACATGTCCTAGGTTATATAATCAATACATTTAAAATTATTCTCCAAAATCAAAAGTTCCTTCTGTACTTTCTCTCCACAAAGACTTCTGTACCCGATACCCTAATAACATTTTCTCTATTTTCAAACCTGAAGATATACATGGTGGATAGCTTTAAGAAACTCATATAAACTATTACCAGATCAAATCTAGGGACTGAACCAAAACTGTCAGAGATCAGTGAAGAAATCACTTTTGACTATTGGATTAACTTTGCTTCTAAAGGGTTTGAACCACTTCTACAGGCAGTGTAGGGAGACTGCGATTCTGTAGAAGGAGAAGAAATGTCTTTAAATGTAAGTAATAAATTTACACATAATACCAGTTTCCTCTGGAAATACCTGACTTCTTACCCTGTCCTACTTCTGCTCATGTAGGTTTTGGATTTCCCTAGATTAAGTTAGGTGAAGTTTGGGGGCTGCTAGTGGAGGTAGTTCAGGTCTGCATTAGTCAATAAGCATAGTTATACTACCACAACGTAAGCCATAGCCATACTACATACTTGGACATCTTGCAAGTAGCATATGCTCCATTCACAAGCCTTCCTCCTTCAAGTGGTTTTTGGAAGACCCAAATGGCCCTTTTGTTTTCAAACTACCACTTAAATATTCATATGATTTTAAATCTGGTTGTTGACTCTGAACAACACTAGTTTGCTCACTAGTGTGAAATCCTAGACAGCAATGTCTCAGTAAAAAAGGTGAGTTATACCAATATCACTTTAAAAAAAAATTGTAGTTGGCCCCAAATCTTACTGTTAGAAAGATAAGTATGGAGTAAAGTATTCACACCTCTTCACTGATTTTTCAACAAGGTGTTAAAATCTAGATTAATAGAGCACAAGTGATCCCGATAGCAAAAAGGCAATTTATATTGTTATGGGATCATGATTTTGAGAGGTGCACAATTAAATATTACTAAAAAGTTGTTACTACTTCTTGTCCCATAATGCAAGTGACAAAATTATTTTAACATCGTTCCGTAAACAAGAACAGGAAAAGATGTCTCTAAGAAATAGTAATTCTAGTTCTCTTTTCTACTTGGCATACAATTTCTCAGGAAAGCTGTTTAAGTCAGTGGAAGTCTATTAACGTAAGAGTACTGTGGAGAAAGATGCACACAGTTTCTTTCAACTTGCATTTCAATTCTTCACTTTCATTCTTTCAGATTCCTCTACTGAAATTACATAAACAACTCTGTTTCGACTAAATTATCACGTCAAGTAAAGATGGGTGGTAATACATAGTTTATATTCACCTATTCATTTACCTTTTCATATCAATATGGAAAAAAGATGATCTTTGCTTCCTTCTCTTCTAAACACGTTTCTCTCCATTATCCAAGAGTAAAATGAGTATATTTCCCATGAGTGCTCTTCAGTCAAGATTCACAGTTTTTGTCTTTGCTTTACCAATTCAAGAACTTTTCACCATCAAGGAACATTCCTAGCTATTATATGGATAAACAGAGACAAATACAGGATTTAATGCTCTGTGAAGAAGTAAGAGGCAGGAAAAATGGTCTTATGAATAAAAGCTTAGCATAAAACTGAAAGACTATAGTTATGGAAAGCACATTGTAGTAGAGCAGAAAGGTTATCAGGGCTTCTGCTGGGTTTTTTACCAACATTGTCTTGATTTGTATCACAATATTAAGTCCTTTCTAGCTAAATCCTAGGCAACAAAGCATGGCAATTCTTGGCTTTTAGATAAATTCTGCTTAACGGAGAATTTTGTGTGTGGTCATGAACAGAGTTTTCATTATTTCTGCATGATCCACCAAAGAACAAGATCCACAGATACAAGTATGTTGATCTGGGGAGCTACTCATAACTACTTGTAGAAAATATTGAAGAAAAAGATTGGCTGAAAACCTTCCCCCTTTCATGGATGTAGTTAGAACTCAAGAAGCACATCTCTCACATGCAAAACCAATGATAAAGTTGGAGCCTGTGCACTAAAAATGGCCTACAATTGCCATTGGTTTAATAGATTTTAAGTCAGTCTCATAAACTACCGCTGCATGCTGACACTCACATATAAATATGATTGGGATTTTTTATTAGAGAATAGTAATTTCTAAGTAAAAAAATATATATATATTTTGAGGCTATGGAACCAACCAGAAACTTCTTTAATGCAAGCCAAAATATTATTTCAGACAACAGGGCTAGAGCTGGGTGCATCTACAACATCACTAAGGAAACCTCAGTCGTGGCATAACAACACACAGTCACATTGCCTGAATGCTTGGCTGTCTTGATGCTTGGTGTTCTTAGTCAGAGATGTGTTCATAGGGCAGAAGTCCACTACCTCTCAGGTAAATCCTATTCTAAATGGCATACATAAATGCATCTTCCTTTCACAGCATCACCATTTCCTGCAGAAAAGAGCATTTGGTCTATTTACAAAATCCGAGCAAGGCCAGTCGAATCTATGAGACACATGTATATAAAACTGCCACAGTGCCACTGTTGACACAGTTGGATCATCTGGATGGTAACAATTCTGAATCTTAATAAAACAAGGGAGCGGGGGTTAGAAGAAAGAGGGAGAAAGAGACATAAAGGGATTTATTTTCATTTTTCCTTCTGATTTTTTTTTTAATGCTTATGTTCTTTTGGTATGAAAGAGAAAAAGAAAGAGAATGTGTAAAAGCAGATGTGGAACTACAAAGCCTCCCCACAGACTCCTTGAGAAGGAAGATGTACATAAAGAGCAGTCTGTGTGGCCACTAAAGTACAAACTGACTCAGAAAGAGGATATGAAAAAATGTTACAGTAAGCACATAATTCATCACAAAAGTTGAGATGTATATAACTGTCTCAGAGTAGCAGGGAATTAGTCTTTCTTGCATGATTAAATACAACTAGTGTTTGCAAATGTGAGGAAAGTGCTGCACGGCTGATCCAGACCATGCAAATTTTGTCAGGAAAAGTAGTATATTTCTTAGACAAACCTGATATAGTTGTAGCAGGAGGAGACAAGCTGGTAGGCTAACTTATAGCATCACTGCAGAGCAGCTACAACTACACTATTGTGACATTACTCTTATAAATAACATCCTCTTTTCATCTGAGAATCTCATTCAATCCTTTAGCACAGAATGATATCTAGTTCTTAATACTGTCCAAGGCAAATTCCAATCATCCTCACTGATGCAATAGCAGTAGCCTCTCTAAATTACAAGGGCAGCTTCCTACTGTAGTTCTGAGCCACCTGATACAAAATGTCTCCTTATCTTTTCTGCAGGATTTTCAAGGGTTATAAACATTTTTCTGATGAATTTGCAGTCTGAACTCTTATATATGTTTTTCTGTATTCTTGTTGTCACTTTCACCTTTGCAGTCTAAAAAAAAAGCCCTAAATGTCCAATGCTTTTACCACTTTGGAATTGCATAATGGTGCTTTGATTAGTTACTATTTCTCATACAGTGCTCCTTCTGCCATTTCACATTCTATTCTTTTTTTTTTCCTTTTTTCTTATAGTTTCTAACACAGAAGGATATTGGCCACTCCTTCTTCCTTGGGGGCAGAACTCCTCACATTCCTCCTCTGCTCCAGCGTGGAGTCCCTTCCACAGGCTACAGTCCTTCACAAACTGCTCCAGCATGTGCCATTTTTCCACCGAGTGCAGTCCCTCCAGAACAGCTGCCCCAGCAGGCCTTCCACAGGCCACAGCCTCCTTCAGGCATCTGCCTGCCTCAGCAGGCCCTCCATGGGCCTCCATGGGCTGCAGGGTGACAGCCTGCCTCACTGTGGTCATCACCACAGGCTGCAGGGGAATCTCTGCCATGAGCAACTTTACTCCTCCTCCTCCTTCTTCTTCACTGACCTTGGAGTCTGCAGCCGTTTTTCTCACAAGAAATTCTTCACAACAGGCTGGCAGATGCCTCTCAGGTTCTCTTCACATCATCCATCTCATCTCCTCTTCTTGCAGCCAGGCTGGACCAAGTCAGGCCCAGTTGGCTGCCCAGTGGGAGGCCAGAGGGTGAGGCCTGCAAGGCCCACAAGGCTCATGCCTCCCTCTCTGTGTCCCTGCTCCAGCTTCTTCACATCTTCGTTTCTTCTTTTTTTTTTTTTTCCATTTTCCCCTTCTTAAATACATTATCACAGAGGCGTTATCAGAGAACATTCTGCCACCAATGGGCTCAGCCTTGGCCAGCAGGGGGTCCCCCCTAGGCCCGGCCGAGTCCACTGAACAAAGGGGAAACAACTTGAGCAGCTTCTTATAGAAGCTGCCGCTGTAGCCCTCCCTCACTAAAGAAAACCAGGACAAGAGGCTGTGCTTTTCACTTACTCTTCTGTTGCTGTGACCTACTCATTCCCTGTCACCTTCATCAGCTTCTGTTCACCCCAGCCTGTTTCAGTACACGGCCCTGAAAGTTTTTATTATTTTCTGGATTTCATAGGTCAACAATTCAGAGTTACGTCTTTTTAACACCGTATGTTGCTGAAAGTGGCTTCCCACTCATTCATACCATCTACTGCTCATCCTATTACACGGCTCCCAAGTGTCATTATCATAGAAGCATGGGTTCTGAAACGCATTTTGTGTTAAATTGCTTCATGACTTCTTTCAAATATGCATAGGTTCTGAAATGCTGTGTTGGGTGGTCCCTACTGCTTTGTGGTAGAGGCAAGAGCAAAACATAATTTTTGTGATTTCAGCACTGTTAAGTTGTTTATTGATAATTCAGAAGTGATGTGGCTGCATCAGCATTATCTCCACTGTAAGAGGTTTCTTGTGTTAACTCTTCCATTGCCTATCACCACGCACAGATCACAGACAAAGCAATTCCCTATCCTGTCATCTCTTTTAACTGGAAATGCCTACAGAAGTCTACAGAGGCTTAGTATTAAGAATGGCAGCAGCATCTGTCCCTCGGGGAATATTTGTCTTTGCTTTTCCTCTAGATTTCAATGACACATGATAAAAATACAAGATAAATGATTAAGTATGATAGCATCTTTGACTCATACTGTCTTTATTTTCCAGACTAATTATACTACAGAACTTCACTCTCCTACTCAGACTGCTTCAAAGCTTCTCCAGCTGGGCATGTTCCTTATGCACAGCATCAGATTATATTACTGTCTCCAAATCTGTTGGTACTATCATTCAAATAGCAGCTTCCTAATTCAAACCTAAAACCATAGCACTCTCATTAATTATAGTAACAATTTGGAGGAGATTGCTGTTGCATACTACAGCAGTACACATGAATTAAAACATCAACAAAACACAGTTGTGTTTAGAGTTTGGTAGTAACAGACGGGTGTTCATGTGCAGCTATTTTCTAACAAATGGCTAAACTCTCTTCTGCTTTACATAGCAGAATTATGTACTATTTAAGCCAGAGCTAAACTTATCCAGAATTCTACCCGAGTATCTGAACTGTTTGCAGCAAAAACTCAAAGTTAATTTTCACTCACTTATTCCCATATAGCTCTGCTGAAGCTAATAGAGTTGCAGAGGTCTGACGAGAATTTGGCTTCAGTTTTCTAAGCACATCTGTTCATTTCATGACAGCCATTTCTTTGTGGGTTATGTTAGTTAGAACAGAGCCATATGCTGATCCCTTTCTCAAAGGAACTTATTCTTTGAGTGATCCCACTAATACAAGCACCTTGTTTTTACTAAAGAACAGCCAGTGTATACTTGACAGTGATACACCATAGGAAAATGATACATTCTCTTTATCTGTGTTTCTCCTTCGCCATCAAACACTCCGAAAGGTACAAACAGTGTCACTTGACACCAGTTAAGTGCTATTGAATCTTGAGGGAAGGCAGGGCACAGTTCACCTCTGTGGTAGAATAAATCCTGTTTGTATTACTGGATGCTCTTAAGTTATACATCGGCAAGGTAAACTTTACCATCTGCCAGGGATTTATAAGAGACTGGGCAGAAATGGATGAAGATAAGGTATTCTTAATCAATATACCCCCTTATTTCTTCTCATCTGTCCCTCCCTCACTCTCTCTGTCCTTCTTTTCACAGATTTCTAGTCACTAAGCCAGCACAATCCACCTGTGCCAGTGACTGTAGGCCTTCTGGCTCAGGAGAGGACACAGATGCCTTGAAACACTAAGCATCTACCCCTCATATATTTTTTACACACTGAGGGCTCCATGCCTTTGCACCTGGTTTGGGATAACACATTTTTCGTTCAGCTGTTGATGACTTTGAATCCAGTTGAGAAAACAGCTCATTTGAATTCTCCACAGCTTGTTTGCTTCTGCATCTAATTCATTACCTGATCACTTCTAATTAGAACAGTTGCAACAGAAGAGTTGTTTTGTTCTGTGCAGTTGACAATTATTTCCTTTCAGTCAGGACACAGGACCTTTCCTAGTGGGGTGATCTGCAACAGAATATTGAAAAATTCAGGTTGGTTTGCAGATCAGAAGGAAAAGGTTAATGTAAAAAACTTAAAAGACAATATTCAGGTTTTCTGCCACAGGAGGCTTTACAGTAGTCAAAAGATTTTAGTTTTACATCATTTTTTTCTGATATTGTTAGCACTTTCTATTCCCAGAATTTATTTTCAAAATCCATAGTTTGTTCTAATGATAATTGTCGTAGTTTAGCCCCGATCCGGACCAGACTACGCAGTCTCTCTCTCACTCCCCCCACCCTCCGAGAGAATAGGGAGAGATAATTTAAGAGAAGAGAGACAATGTAAGAAAAACGACTCGAGGTTTGAGATAAGGACAGGGAGAAATCCTTACCGTCACGGGCAAAAACAGACTCGACTTGGGGAAAACTATTCATTTATTACTACAACTAGCAGGATAATGAGACAGAGAAACAAGAAAACCTCCTCCACACCTCCCACTTCCCGAGCTTAACATTATCTACCTTCCCCCGAGTGGCACAGGGGGGAAGAGGGAATGGGGGTCGCGGTCAGTCCATTATGTGTTGTTTTACGCCGCTGCTTCACAGTTGGGGGAAGAACTCCTCACATCCCTCCCCTGCTCCAGTGTGGGGTCCCACCCATACGCCACAGTCCTTCATTAAACTGCTCTG
>WHYT01000691.1:5620-47375 GCA_009806455.1 Tetrax tetrax
AAAAAAAAAAAAAAAAAAAAAAAAAAAAAAGGCTGAAAAGGCAAAGTATCTTCTATATAGGGTGATTTGAATTGCTTAAGGATCTGAAATGGAATCACATCTTCCCACAAAAACAGAATAATGTTAGTCATAGAGTATAGCAGATGGCTGTTGGTTGTTGGCTTCGGTCTTCGTGATCGGGATCAGTGGTGCCTGTAGGCGGCGGCGGACCTCCCCCTTACGGGCTATTTGCATCCACAAGGAGCTATGTGGAGTCCAGGGACACCCACCCTGGGGCCAATAAGCACCCTGACACCAACGTGGTGGAAATGCAAATGGCGATTTATTATATATATATAATAAACGCTTATATATTGGCTGTCTCTGCCTTCATGGGCGGCGCACTCCTAGGGGAGGGGTCAGCCTATCTTTCCGTCACAACACAAGATCTTCCGAGCGCCGTTCCCTAAAGTTAGTCACCATTAAATTCAGAGAGTTTACCCACTCTGTTCAGTCAATATAGCCACGAGAGAGACCAGTTCCCAATTAGCTCCCGCAAAAGAAGTCTTTCAGAAGTAAAAATCTGATCAGAAAAGGAAGCAACACTGGAAATGTGTGAGTGGACAGGGAAGAAGAGAGAGATAGAGACTATTTTCATTAGCAAAAATAATTGTTAATCTCAAAAATACCTTCTATTTGATATCTACTACCTCATGGGAGAGAATTTATTTTTCCAAGCGAAGGCTGGAAGTTCAGCCATCACAAAATAAGTGGGCTTTGCTTTGGAGGGCAACTGAACATCTGCAGCAGTGGATGAAATGTACAAACACTTCCCAGCTCTCAGAATTTTGCCCATCAAATGATCCTTCCAGGACACGTCAATGACTGCTGGCTCATCACACTCTGAATTTCTGTTCTGAGAAGCACCACTGGAAGTTACATTGTTCGGATATTTAAAAGACTTCTGGAAAAAATATTTGTGATCCTCTGTCAGAAACGGTTTATTTGCATGCCAGTTTTTCCCCAATTATGCAGTCAGGATTTGAAAGAGTAACATTTCCAAAGAGCACTGTCAAAATAAAAATCAGACTTCTTGATACTGCAAGGTGGAGAAAATTATTCACTGAAATGCATTTGTTAGAAGTTCCCTTTATGTGATGCTCAAAATAATTGTACAAAACTGAAAAAAATAATATAAATCAACTTTTACGTGAGATTTATGTTCCTCCTTTGTTTTGTTTTTTTTTTTTTCCTTTGTGTAGCTTCTGGTCACAGTTTGGTGACCTTGTTGCGTGTTGGGTTGATTACATTTCAAGGGAAGCTTAAAATGTTCTTTAAAAAGCCTGTTCCCACTATTAGTACGGAGCTACCTCCTGCTCACTGGGACTTCATGGCAGAGCAGGCTGGGCCTGAGACCTTGGAACATTTCCTAGTGGCTTTGTTTGGGGATTACTCTTCTTAAATCAATGGAGAGTACTTGTATGGATCAGTTTAGTCTTTGGGCTCACTGGTCAGACACTCTAGTTATGGTTTGTCTGGAGTATCACTACTGCGTTTCGGTCAGAACACCAACCAGCTACCAGAACTCTACAAAGATCAGGCACCGGCGCATTGGCCTGGATTTGAACAGACACCTCCCCTGACATAAGGGTATCAGCCATCTCCATTGTCTGCTTTCTCAAAAAAGGGACAAAAACCCCACATATTTTGCCAAGTTCTTTTTTTTTTTTTTTTAACTCCTGCTAGGTAAGCACTGCTTTGCTGAGATTGTTTTGGGTTTTTTTTGTTTTTTTTTGCAAAGCTATGTATGCTGAAAGCAGCAGAATGTTCATGGAAATTCAGCTACCGCTATAAATCTGACAGTGCTTCATGTGTCATGTCCTAGTCTGCGTAATTTCATGAAGTAAATGACAAACCACAGTGGGTAAAGGCACCGGGTCTTCACTAAGTTCTGGAGAGACATTGATATTTGTCAGATACTTAACTATTAGTCCTCCAAAGTTGCTCTGCAATACAGAGTCTAGTAGAAAGGAAAGAGAAAGAAGATAAACTCTTCTGAATGCCCAGTTTGGTTACCAAAGCTTAAAATAGATATTATGCAAAATATTCTAGCTTCTTGCTGTCAAACCATTCATTTGTTCACTGCAGTGCCCCCTTACTTTTCCTCACTTGGGTCATCTGCCTTTTCAAAGCTCTTTATATGTAAGATTAGTCCCTGAAGGAGATGACACAAATAACATTTGGACATATGGTGTTACTCTTCTGATTTACACAACATCTGCATCTTCCCCATTGTACACAACCGTTGCTTGCTCCTCTGGGATGCCTATGGTCATAGACAAGAGCCTCCTTCACAGTCTTTAGGCTGAGGACACACTGGTTCCCTGCATTTCCCTTACACACAGTCCTGAGTTGGTCTCCCTGATCTCATTTGGCCCACCCATTTCATCAGGACCAGTAGGAGTTTCTGTCAATTATTTAAATTAGCATAGGTTTATGGACTTCATCTTCCTTGTAAGGTTCCTCTGACTGATGTTTTGATTTTAGAAGTCTTTTTCCACAGTGGCTCACTGTGTGTTTTTTCCAAATTCTTTTCCTCTCCCTGCTTAAAATCTAGAAAAGAAATTACAAATTGGTATCACTGCCTGGTATCTGTTTGAGGAGCAATGAGGAATTAGTGCATTACGTTTAACTGATTTAACTGACATAAAAATATCTTGTGTTTTTTTTGAATTTATAGTCATTACTCTTAAAAAAAAAGGTTGCATGGCTTGCTTTTCATCCTGGTCGTCCTTAGTGGATTACTACAATTACAGAGGGAACATTATCTTCTCACTACAATTCCTTACCCATTAAAAAGGGGAAGTCATGCTGCTCTGTAGACACAGCCTTTGTTCTTCGCAATCTGTACTGTGTAGTAGCTTACTCTTCTCACAGGCATGGACTGAATAGCCACCAGGCCACCAAGAAATGTCATGGTATGCTCTTAACCTAGAGATGTGGCTGTAGTCCCTGTAGCTTCTCTCCTTTCTCCGTTCTGGGTAAATTTGCACCTGCCCTTCCTAAGGCTCTGTTTTCATATGTTTTCCTACATAACCTATGTCATTACATTCCAGAGAGAAGGCAAAATCTAGTTCATTATTTTTTTCCCATCCTCAGTTACTGCTACCAAGTGTCTTCTCTGACCCCTGTCTTCTCCAGGAAAACTTCTCAATTGCTTTTGCATCCTCAACAACTTCAACGGCATCAGCACCTACTAGCAAAGTGGTACCTCAGGAACATATTCCCAGAATTATACCATCCTCCCAAAGACAATTAGTCTTAGCAGTAGTTAAAGATTGATATGTAAATTGCACTTCTGTGGAGCCTTGAACTTAGTAAAATAGACATTTGCTGCAGGCAGCTGCAGTACAATTCAAACCAATTTATTTAGTGCAGATTAATAATTTGATACAATTATTTTCCAAGGACACTTACTAGGGTTATTTTTGAATGTTCAGTCATTTCACAGCCTTAAATGTACCGTTTGATGAATGTAGCTGGATTTATACTTTTAAGTAGGCTTTGTTTCATTTCAACTCCTTTTTCCAAGCAGACATTCTACAAAGATGAGCAGAGGTCAAGTCATCAGCTGTTGGCTGTAACGCTGTCCCCTTTCTGCTAGTTCAGTGAGCTCAAATCCCATAAATCTCCTTCATCTTGAAATATGCAAAAGTAGACTGAAAGCGAAAAGAAAAACCTGAGCATTTAGCTGTCTTGGAAATGTCTTTCCAAATATATATTCTGTAAGATTTCTCTTGCAAAGCTTGTTAAACGGATCTGTTCAGTACTGGACACCTTTTGTCTGGTGGTTTAAGTAAAGAGACATCGATTCCACTGAGAGAAAATTGTAAGTAAAAACTACTGATAAAATAGCTGACTGTGTATCTGCACTTCTTCATGAATACGGGCATATATATCTGAATTTATATAATTGTGGAAAATGTACTTATCTTTTAAGGAAAGTCTGCTACTCCTTCGTCACATAAACAGCCAATATTTATCATTTGCCATGTCAACAAATGGTACCTTGTTGATGAGGATATGTGTTTGCAGCAGGTACTAAGTGAGATCAATCAATAGGTTATGCCAGATAATCTGGGGCTGTAACTGTCTGATTCAATAATATTTGGCCCTATTAGCCTTATCTGGCCATAAGATGTATGCTAATCATGTTGAGGAAGCTCCTTACTTGTCAGTGCTTGTATTTGCAATTTTTCCCTTCTTCCGTCTCGTGCACAGCACAGGGAGCAGCACAGAAATGTAGGCTCACTGGGTCACCACCCAGATCCTGCCAGCCACTGACAAGATCCGTCTTATTTCTCCCCTTCTTCCTTCACAAAGGCTCTGCCACATTCTTTTAATTTTAATTAAGACTGGTGCGGTCACTGGATGATGGGTATGTGTCAGGTTGCTTGACAGAGAGGGCCAGATGCCGTGCCCAGATGCCACATGAATGTCCTGTCGCAAGAGAGGAGGTGTGGGTCGTCTATCGGAAGCATTCCTCTCCAGCCTGAGCATGGAGCCTCCCTTCCATGAAGGCTCTGCTGGGGAGGATTTCAGATGTCTCCAGCACTGCCTTAACTTTTTCTGCATTAACTCAGAAGCAAAACTCATTCCCTTGATCAATGCTGAATGCAGAGTGCACCCATCTATCTCTTCTTTTTTTTTTTTTCTTTCTTTCTCCTATTTCTGTTTTCCTATTGATCTTTGCTACCACAAGAAAGTCTGTGAGATGTGGGCATGATATTATGAAGCTGGAAGATACAGTGACATTTCTTTGTCCCTGAAGGTATTCTCAGCAACCTGCAAATATTGAAAAAGGATTACACCTTCCAGAATCAGTTGATATTTCAGTTCAGGTTATGACATATACACTAAAGGTAGAAGGTTAATCGTGATGTGTTTTCAGGATGACTCAATACCCAGGAATTCCTGTGAAAGAGGTGGAGGATATGGGAGGTTTACAGTCGGAAATGTGACCTGCTGGAGGAGAACACCAAAAGACAAAGGGTCCCAGCAAGAGGGAAGGAAAGAAAATAAGAATGATAATGCTGGGGCAAAGCAAAGGTCTCCCTTGCCTACATACTCTCTCTATGAAGGGCTAGTAGCAGAAGCTTAGAGGAAAAGCCTAACAAGACAATGCCATCGTGCTACCACTGTTAGCCCCCAGCCTTGAGCTTTCATCTGCTTAGGAACTTTCAAAGACGGATATGACTACAGCTCTCTGTCTAATGGCCTTGGTAGGCTTTATTTCCAGATATTTTTCTAATTGCTTTTTGAGCAGACTTGTACTTTTGGCTTTCTCAACATCCTTCACAGCATGCTCTGGGAATGAATTCCACAATTTAAGAACAGCTTGTAAAGTATTTCCTTTTTTTTTTTAATGTGCCACCTGATCATTTTGTTTGATGTCCCTCAGTTCTTGTATTGTGAGAAACAGCCAATAATTATTCCCCATTCATTTTCTCTGCAGTGTTCATGATTTCATATATATTTATAATATTCATATTTTATTTTAATATGATTTTATATTCTTTTGTACCTTTTCTAATTTTACCATATTCTTTTAAAGACTGATCTAAACTGCAAGAAATTTTCAAGGTGTGAGCACATTGCAGAATTTGGCAATGAACTATTGATGTTTTCTATTCTATTTTCTACTCCCTTCTTACTAGTTTTTAGCCTTCTATTTTCCTTATTCACGGATGCTGAATATTGAACGGATGTTTTCAGGAATTATCCAAAAAAAAAATCCAATTTCTCTTTCATGGATAATGGTTACTTATTGGAACCTAATGAGATGCAGAATTTCAGAACTGAGGTGTTTTAACCTCATGTAAAACTAAAGACAGAAGTGCAGAAAAGGAAACAAGGATGCATAAATTAATATGAAGATAAATGACACAGACGTTTTTTCCTCAGCTCATCTTCAGAAAGAACAGGCAGGTGGATGAGAGGAAGCTACAGAGAAGCAAGCTGCACTGTGAAAAGTAAGAGATGACCAAGACGCGGACCATACAACCTTGCTTTTCACATTTGGATGAAGTAGACATTATCAACGAGGAAGAACAGCATTTAGTGTAATCCCTGATGAGGACAGAAAATAATTGAAGATGCCACAATTGTGCAAATGATGGTATTTCAGTGGAGACAGGAGACGGAAAGATGAGAGAAGAAACGATGTAGCTACTCAGCACACAACTGCACCAGGGACCACTTGTCAGAGGGCCGCAGGTGCAGCCTAGGAAGACAAGGGAAGCAAAGGGTGAATGTCAGCAGCTGGTAGGATAAACAGGCTCGTTTTGATTATTGCGCTGCTGCCTTTGCTAAGCACACAGTACCGCTAACAATAAGTGCAAAATAGAAGACTAGTCCCAAGTTCCCATTCTGTTATTTTTTAAATTGTGAAAAGATGAAATGAATGCATGGAAATAATTATTTTGATTAAAATTTTCCACACATTTAGTGACAGCAAGATTCTTTACATGTAATATATTGTCTCTGTTAATGAATTACGTACAAATTTACAACCATTATTGCCTTAAGAGGCGTCCAGCCTCAGTTCTGTCTGAGAATATTTCACGTGAAAATTCATGTGCTCCAAGCATTATTACGCTTTATTGCACCTAGGGGATTATGGTGCACATATGTTGGCTTTATACTATCTGAACAGTTTAATCATTTCAGTCCCTTGCAAGGAGATGACCATCAGTCAAAGTGATTTTTATACTTCTTTGCTGACCCCATGAATGTCTAGATAGCTAAATTAACCTGTTTTTATCTTGATTACTCTAGTAAAAAAATGTTGCTAGACTAGGAACAAGATGGAGACCAGACATTTTGTCCCTATTTAGTTATATTTCTGATTTTTCCTCATTTATTATTTTTAATTGAAGAAAAATAGACAGTCTTATGGAAATATATGTCTTTTTTTTCCAGCTATCTTTGCTTTAAAAGAATTGTTTAGTGTAACATGGCAAATTCCAGAATGGTTAAGTCAGTGAATAAAAAAAAATCATTGGGAATTGTGATGAATGTACTCATTAGCAGATTTTAAAAGCATATTAAAAGCAGACTTCAATGGGGAAAGATGCTAGCACTGAAGAAATCCAGGTAGTAATACCATCTTTGGAACCGGGTTTATTTTGTCCCTTTATATAAACAGATCAGAGGGGAAAGAGGCGGCTTCTTCCAAACACAAGCAAACACCATGCTGTTATCCAGAAATGGTGCAGAACGGGTATTTCTGCTTCCAGTTCGGAGTGGCCTGTCACCCTGGCAGAGGGGACTTCTTCAGGCCAATATATATATTTATATGCCTGTGCTGGATGAGTCTGATCTGGAAACCAGGCTAGCCTCCATGTTTAACTGATGGCATAGACAGTGTTGATACCTTGGAGCGCTAGTTGCATGCACACTATTACAAATGGCAGTGAAACAGCAGAGAAAAATCTGTCTCCATCTCCTCCAGTGCCTGGGGTCAGACTCTGTGTCCAGAACAAGAAGCTGTTGCCACTTACAGAAGCTCCACTACATGAGCAGAGACCCTGGAGAAATTACGAAGTCTCTTGGGCCCTCATGAATTGGAGTGCATAAAATAAAATGCTAGGGAAAGTCTGAAGTTCAAGGCTTTCTTTTCCTCAAGACATCTCTGTTTCCACTTCGCTTGTTATTTGAATCATGCCTTGACTACTTTTAAAATCACCTCTTGCATGGCAACCTCTTCTCATACTCTGATTTCAGTTGTCCTCTAAGGTAACTAAAAGCTAGTGGCTGCTGGTTCTGGAACTCACAACCCTAATTGCTGTCCCTGATAGAGAGGAATTTACCTTTTTATTCCACATGGATGCATTTGGAAATCACAGCACACTTATATAAAATAGTTATTATCTCCAAAAGAGTAGATCTCTCAAGAAGTCATGTCAAAGACTTCATCAGTGTAAGAAATCACATCATCTTGAATTGTTCTTCAGTGTGGCAAAAGTATCTTCTAGACCAACCCAGGAAAAAATGTCAAATCAGACAAGAGTTGTATTAATTTTATTTGGCACACTGACAGCTCTGACTTCATGTATGGAATTTAATACCTATTTTCTTCACAGATCCAAGAAGTATGGGCCAAATAATCACTGATGTTAGTCCACTGAAGTAAATGAAATTAAACCAGGGTGAATCATCTGTGATGGTCTAACAGAATTAATTAGTTTAAATTTCTTTTTCTCATCCATTTTGTTGCAGTGATCGATATACCATGGGCAGCCTTTTTGGATTTTAGGGGACAGGATGAAGTCTGGAGAAACTTTGAGCAGTGATTCCAGGTGATGGTGTAGAAATGAACACAAACGTTTCTGGCTTCTGAACCAGGAGTCTTATTAGGCTTATTTGGCTGAACAAAATGATCAAAAGAGCATCAAAGCATGGCGAGAATTATGACCTGGGCAACGTAGTGTAGGGCTAGAGAAGCAGTCTGCCCTGGGATTATGATTGCTAACCGATAGGTCCCTGGGATTACAAATGCTACCTAAGGTTTCTCATCCGGTGCGAGTCCTGAAGAACAGGTGGCGAAGGCTCCTAGGCAGCCTCCATATTCTGCACCAGCCCAGGGATGCTGGCAGCCTGCCGCCCAGGAGTAAAGCCAAAAGGGCAAGGTTTGTGACTCAAAGGAAAAGCTCCAGACTCTTTGTCCAGGTATCTGTGTCCTCAGAGAGACAGGATCAAGTGCAGAGACAGCTGCGTAATGCGGGACTTGTCCTACCTTAGTCTCCTTGCCCTTCCCACAATGGAAGAGGTGATCCACTCTAGAAACAGACAGCCCATTCTAAACCTGTAAAGTCTTACCTGAAAAATGGCAAGAACTGTCTCTGAGCAGGAGAGACTCAAAACAAGCAGCTGAGCTGCCTAAGGAGCGTGGGAAGGGAGGCAAAGCTCGGTTCCTTAGGCTTGCTAGCTGTGCTGACAGGCTGAGTTATTTTGCAGATAGAGAGACACGGGCAAGAAGAAGTGGTGGCTCAGGAAAGCGATTGTGCTTGACAACCCTTTTCAGTGCCCTAGATATTGCTAGAGTTTGGAAGAGGGACTCTGCTCCTTTCATGTAAGATATCGGTAAACAGCCTGGGCTCGCAAAGGGAGGACAGAGGGGACAGTGGGAAGGAGATGTGACGTGCCAGCTCCACTTTGCTCCCTTCCAGCCAAGGTAGCATACACTCCTCCATGGTACGCTTTGGTCTAATCCGTGCCTAATCCATGGTCGCCATCTGTGTTTGTGGTGGATTTGATGCCATTCAGATCACCTTGGTCTCACAGCTGCAGCACCTCCAGCCTCCTCAAGAGAGCACAGGTTCAGCTGCAAAGTGCACAATGGGTTCATTTTTCTTTTCCTTTCTCACGCCTCTTAAGGGTAATTTGGTTTAAGACTTTTAAAACGGGCAGGATGCGCCGTTGTTTCTCTGCAGAATGTAATAAGGAGGGCAACCTCTGCTCTAAGTTTATTTAATTGGAAGGGGTAAGAAGGTTGTTGTAGATCATTATAGATCTGTTGTCATCAGACAGTGAGTAGAGTGTTACTGAAAAATGCCTGCTGGAACGACAGCTAGTTGAAAAAACATCTATATACTCATTTCCCCTAAAAATGTGATTTCCCTCCTAAAAGTTTCACAGAAATATGCCAATTTCTTTCACATGTGCAACAGAGAACAGTCATAAATAGTTTGGTTTTGTCTTGTCTTCATAATTTCATTCAGATTGCATTGTTTTAATTCACCTAATTTTGACTCATATTAAAATATTAATACTATGCTACACAGAATATTATATTTATCAGTGCATGTAATAAATATATTTATATTTTATAATGTTTCAACATTATTGAAGTGTTTCAGTAGAATCAGAATGAAGAATTTAACATTTAAACTAATCTAAATTCTGAATTTAAGTTTTTATTATTTCAATTAAATTTCATTTTGATACAAAATACAACCTATTTTTACAACTTTGTATTACACGCCAAAAGAAATAGAAGTTCTGGCCAATTTTTGTCATGCATCCTTTCCATGGATGTTGGGAACTTTCTGAAAAACTACTTCCTCTGAATGTACGGCTTTGCATTTAGGACTCTCATTTGCTGAAGAGCCCCTGCTTGTGGCAGAGAGGCCCCTTTTAGGCTGAAGCCACTTACAATAACAAAAGCTGTCAGTATTTCTTTTTAATTTGTTGGTTACTGATCTCTTTGACTTGCAATTCTGTCATTTTGGAGTCTTGGCTCAGACACATCTAATAATAAAGAGAAGTATAATCCCATACACCTCCAGCTGCCTCTCTCCCTCTTCAACATCAGTGATGTTTTCCACATTCTGTAAGTTATCATATGCCAAACAAGAAAATATCAGATTTCCAGTCCCTGGACCCCCTAAACCTTCTCAGGCAGTCCAGTTATTTTTAAAATTACTTCCACTTCTATTCAATTTCAGATTTGACTACAACTAGACCCTTTCTTTCTTCTTCTTCTCTATGCCTATAATTGAAAATCAGAACTCCTCACTTCTTTACTTAACTCCAAGACAGTATGAATGCTGAAGCCTGAAAGAATGGAAATTGAACTGTGAAGAAATTTTCGTATATGATCACCTTATTAACAGGGATTCAGCTTTTTAATAATCCATCATGTGATTAGAGAATTAAAGAGAAAGGCAAATCTGAAAAAGTAAACAAAAATGACAGAGACCAATTACCAAAATGAAACAGACTAATGCACCCTAAGATGAATGATGCTTACTTAAAAATGATATTTTATTGAATCAGGCATAACTTGACCTATATTGGAAACAGAAGGGATTATAGTGATTATGCTGGGATAATGCCAGAAAGCAGCTTGGCTCCGTTATTAAGCTCAAATGAATCAGCTTCCACTACAAAATGCATCGCTAGACAGACAAGGACAGTAACAAATTATAGAAAGGAAAGAGAGGGAGTCAAGAGGCCATTTTGTCACTGCGTTGTCAGTATGCAAGCATCGATCACCCGTCTGGCTGAGGACGGTCCAGGGAGGTGAGGAAATACCTGTACTGTCAGGAAACCAAATCAAGCCTTGGCACAGAGCCACCATGGCAGGATCACAGCCAATCGTATTGAAACCCAGGCAGCGCGCAGACCAACACGTTTAACAGGGTAGTGGGGCTGGATCGAGGTCCCTCAGGAAGAGGCAGGTCCTTTTCACCTGCAGGGAGGATCTCGTGTTGTGTCTATTTGCCATCTTTCTGCTTCTGACAAGGCAGATAGCTGAATGCAGGCATTGTTTGGTAAAGATGCTGAGAATACAAATATACAAATACACTCCTAACACAAAATATAGTAGCCTAAGGTACTGGGGTGAGAAGGACAGTTACAAATGGAGATTAATGCAGTCTTGGTTACACCTTTCTTGCCCTTGAAATGCCAGTGGGGTTGCTCAGTTGTGACTAAAATCAGCCTTTAAGCTGAGCAGCCTTTAAGCTGTGTCCTTGTGGGGCACAGCGGGAACATGAGCCTGCCATATATGTGGCTGTGTTTTAAAGCTAGTGTTCTCAGGACCAAGAGATGCTAAATCAATAAACAAGGATGCAAGAACACAATCCAGGCCAACTTTTGGGTCTAGGAGGCCAATGTAAGCAAGGGGGTGGAAGTGACCTGATGCTACCTTGGAACAGAAAATAGCGGAATGACCCAAACTGATCCTCTAATGGCAAAGATGAGAGTGTGGGTCATCATAAAAAAATAACTTGTTAGTAATGGGTTATGTTCAGTCAGTGAAAGGTCTTTTGGAGATACTATACGGTATGACCACAGATACTAATATTTAGTAGCAGAGCTTGAAACTGATTTTGAAGTTTTCAACTGCAGAAATTTCCATGGTGCTAATTTTTGCTGGAGGGTTGAGAACAGCCTATAGAATTCACACTGGAATTTTTAGACCTTTATTGTGTTTTTACAAGCTACAGGCCCATTCCCTTCTGTTAGAGAGTCTCTCATGGGCTTGATTCACCATCTGTGATTTCCATATGGTGCTGAACTTTAAGACATTGGTTTCTTTCACAACTTAATCAGTCTCATTTGAAAAAAATAAAAAAGATACAAGTGGATATATTAGTGTTTTGAAACTGTTGTTTCTGGCTAACTTATGTAGATGGGTTCTCCCAGACTTTTCTTAGGAAAACCAAAGCAAAAAACAGTTTCATTTTTCTATAGACCAAGAGGTCAAATCCTGGGATTTGTGGGGTTTTCTTAGTAAATAAAGAAAGAAACTTAATATGTGTCTTTATTTTTTTTTTAATTTCAAAAACTTCAAAACATTTCTACCTAATTTTGACAATTATCTTACTCAAAGCATTGTTTTGGCTTAGTTTACTTCCACATAATCCCTTTTCTAAATGCATACATTTTGACTGTTAAAAAACTCTTGAAAGAGCTCCTTTACATGTTGGAAAGACATTTTTCTTATTTAATTCATGCATCACACTTTTGATCAACTAATTTTGAAGGGATTTCAAATCTGATTTCTCAGTCTCAGGTGAATTTGACTTTTTGTTTTTATGCTTAAACAGAATATCTTTGGCTGTATGAGTTCTTCAGCTATAGGTAATTTAAGATAAATCAATTCAGAAATTAGATGCATGAATTACTCAGCAATAGACGGAAAAGAACTTGCTTTTTTGTACTTGACGGAGTCCAAATATCTCTTTTAAGAGCTAAAGCTACTTGGAGGGGAATTAGATGAGCTTTTAGAAAATACCAGTGGTTTTCAGTGGAAACATTCCTATTCATGAAGAGCTGCTTGTTTGTGGGTTTAGGTTGATTCAAATTTGGACTGATCAGACACACTGCTCTGTGAAATGCTAGACGTGAAGGTGATTCCCTCTTTTGATGCAAACTGCCCCTGGGTTCACACCAGTGTGAAGGAAGACAAATGGTCCTTCCACTGACCCTGGCATGGCCAGGATCCCATCCTTGTTTGTAAAACCAGAAAAGCAGCATGATTATTCTGTTCCTTGAGTAAGTCCTGAGGTTAGTTTATGAACATTTATAAAACATTCAGAGCTCACCCAACTGAAGGACTGCTATAGCTCAATGTTTTATGAAAACTCCAGATTAAGGCTGCTGCAAGGTAACATAATCTTCATCAAGGGCAGTATTTAAAAAAAAAAAACAAACAAAACAAAACAATTCATTAATATTTTTGGTCTCAAAATCAGTAAGAAAATTACTTCAGTTAGCAGATTGATGGGTTTTACAGGTGGCATTTCTGTCAGATTATACATCTGAAAGTGGAACTTTTGAAACTCACTAACCAGAACTTTTCCTATATTGACTTTTTTGTTGATCTGCCCAAGAGGCACGCATGTTCCATACTATAAAGTATTAAGTCAAAGCTGCAATGGAAGTGATAGTCTGTAATCTCTCTAGCGCATTCCTGAAGAATGTGTGGGAATGAGTGCTGGCCATATTCTGTAAGCAAACAGACCAGTGTTGTCCTTGGGTTACAACAAAATTTATTTTATCAGCTGCAGATGTGGCCCACAGCTTTGAATCGCATGCTAGTAAAGACAGCAAGCATTTCTCATTGCTCACCCTTAATGTTCCTTAGCATTTGCTGTAGTTGGCCTCTGTCCTGTCTATACCCAAAACACATGTTAAAGCACCAAAGTTGTTCAGTATACAGTAAACAAACAAACAAAAAAAAAGAGGTCCTTCAGTTAGCTTAAGATTAGAAATCTCTTCCTCCCTTCAGGATGCAACACGGAGGCAAAGCTGGTTTCACCTCAGTTTGATGTTAGGTGTATCTGATGTCTCTGTCAAAAGCACCTGTCGTATTGCTTTGCTCCTTCAGCTTCTCCCTTAACTCTGCATGCTTAAGGAGAACATGGAGCAAAAACTCAGTTTACTAGGTTTTTAAAATTCTTTGCTTCTAAGCTATTTTGAGGACTGTAAGTTGGGGAAGGAAACCGATCATGCTGAGCTAGAGATCTATGTTTTTTTTCATTTGGAGAAACAAGAAAAGATGTTCACACCAGAAGCCTCTTTGAAAAAACACCCCTGCAACAACTGTTTGGCATCTGTCTGAAAAGATACTGATATGGTGAACGGATGAAAGGCATTCCAGCACGAGGTGCACACCAGGTGCATTTGTGTTGCGTAACTTGGAGCTGTTTGTCAATAATTTCCTGCATGACAGAGATAGTGATGGAAAATGTTAGGACCCTTGTCATGTTTGTCTCCAGCACACACAGATAACGTAGACGTTTCTGCTGCAAGCAAGGATTCAGAGATCACGGTTGCTCCCCATCAGTCTGCTGACCTAGTATGACTTACGCTGGGGATCAGCTCAAGCACAGTAAAGAGCCAGCACCCTCCTGTAATGGCCATGCATGGGCAACACAGCGCACAAACTAACCCAGAGCCCCTCCTGGGGAAACAGTACTTTGAGGAATGGCAGACAGTATGTGTGTTTGTTGCATTTCCGAAAGAAACACTGGCAAGTTGTGTTCCCAGGTGTACAAAGAAGGCTGGGTACAGTAGCGAGTTCTGTACTAGGGGGCAGATTTAGCTCCTAAAGAGTAAAAGGCCCTCCCAAGGGGCCCTCTGCCAGCCTCAGTGATGGGCCTATTCAAGGTGCTGTTATAGCTCTCAGACTTTTCCTTCCCTTCTGGTCCGCATGAACAGGTCCCAGCGCGTCAGACAGAGCAGCAGCATTTTCCTCACAGGAGTCAGACAATCATAGAATCATAGAATGGTTTGGGTTGGAAGGGACCTTTAAAGGTCATCTGGTCCAACCCCCCTGCAAGGAGCAGGGACATCTCCAGCAAGATCAGGTTGCTCAGAGCCTCATCCAACCTGGCCTTGAATGTTTCCAGGGATGGGCATCCACCACCTCTCTGGGCAACCTCTTCCAGTGTTTCAACCCTGTTTCCAGCCCTCAGTGGCCTCCATGGGGGTATGAACATACCTACAACTTCTACAGGTACTAGAAAAATGTGCGCAAAATGTTCGATGGGAAGAATTCAGAATGTACTTATTTGTATAAAGAGACTGAAATTATGAATAAGTGATAATGACCAAAATTTGGATGCTTTTTTACCTTTGTTACGCAGAAGAGATTTGCTCCTAGTTCCTTGTATTCTTAGGAGATATTGCTGCAGAAATATTAACATCAAAGGTAAATACTATGATAAAAATGCTGGACGATATTCCTGAGTGCAGCACCTAAAGCAGGGACAAAGTTTCCCTGTTGCTGAAGCAGCCATGGGCAAGGTCAGTCGCCCACATAATGCAGAGCAGCTGCCCTACCTTTCCCCTTCTTTAGATCATCCCAATTCTCCCATGGACACCCCTGCTTCGCTGACCAACCGTGGCAGAGGCATCCCCAACTGATGGCAACCCCTTGGCCATCACAAGGGGAACGGCATGGCTTCCTCCAGCCCGCTTTCCCTGGTGCAAGGCCTCAGCTGCAGCCCCCAGGACGCCATTACGGGCCTGCCTGTCATGTTGCTATTAGTGTGAGTGAGAGGAACGATGCGAGCCAGGAAAAGGCATTAGCAGAGGTCATTAATGAAAGGTTCTGGGTATTCTTAGAAAATCGCAGCATTAGTGGGATGACTTGAAATATTTATTAACGTGGGGAATTATGTCAGTTTGCAGATTTCTCTCATTACCCTCCTTTTATTTTTTTTTTAAGCTTGTTAGAAGGCTACCAAGCAGGCCTATGAGGAATCCAGCAGTGGTGTCTTCAATCACAAAAAGTGCTTTTAGAAAACATTATGGTAATGCTCAGCACTAAATGATGTTTGTCCCCAGAAAAAGAAAAAATCACTGTGAAGAACACAAGAAAGTAGCACAGAGAAAAAAGTGTTCGCTGCAGGAAAAGCGTTTCTTTGCTCCATTTGCAAATGTTTTTGAAATGCAGAATTAAGATGGCCTCAAGCAACAAAATTCAGATGGTGAACAGTCCCCAGGTTTGAACACAGGTAATGGGATAGTCAAATGAGAAGGCAAAATAATTGTTTTCATCAGATTTCCTTTTGCTCACCAGTGATGTTTCAAAAGAAAGCATGCAAGCATGGTGAAAGAACAGATATTTGGGGCAAATTTTGAGCTAGTTTCTAAAATGAGTATCTAATATTAATTTGCAAGTCCCTTGTAGGTGCTGATGAGTCGATGCCACAAAATTTGAATCCTCTCATCAGAGACAGTTTACTGACTTTCAAATGTCCTTCCCAACTACTTTCTTTCTTCATGTGGAGTCATGACATCCTCTGCAAATGCTACTGGTGCCTGCCTACCACTGTAGGCTAAAAAAGTAGAGAAAAATATACAGAATTAACTTAGAGGAGGAGCTTTCAATCTATTTTCTCAAGGCCCATGTAGAATCTGACTCAGATAGGAGTACTGCTACAAGAAAAATCCTCTTTGAGACTTATCTCCATCACTCACATCTCCACCTGAGCACAAGTGAGTCTGAGCACTGATGGGTGAGTGTCCTTGTTTAAATTGTTGTTGCAGCAATGGAGAAGTTGTTAGAGTTACCTGATGAAAGGAAAAATGATGATAGCCTTCAAACTGGTGAGAACAATTTAGGTGATTGGCAGAAACAGGCAAAAGAGCATTTGCCATTTGTGTACGATGCCAGGCAGAAATTGTTGTGTGGGTGTGTAGCTTTGCGTATGTTTGTTGTGGTTGATTTCGCTTAAGTCAATAGTTCTGCTAAGTACCTGAAATGCCAGAAATAAAGCAATGAAGGAAAAGGCAGGTATCTAAACTTCTCCAGAATTGAAAAAAACCCTAGTGTAATACCTGCACGGTTGTAGTCTAAAAAGAAATTGGCAGTTAGTTTTGAGCAGAATTTGACTTACACTGAAAAACTACCCAAATATAAGAATTTGCTACACAAATAAAATAATCAAAGGATTTTGATGTTAGTGTTGTTTTGAGCAATCGACATAATGATTAATCATTTCTAAAAAATGCAAGGGTAATAGGGAGTGAACAAAGATGTAAATAATTGTATAAGCGCAGACTTTAAGAATTTTCTGTTAAACCTGCCACGTCCATTCTTCTCGTCAATAGGGGAAGACACTGAAGAAGGAAGTACAATATGTAACAATAATACTACTACTAATATTTACAATTTAAATGAAGGAACAGAGAACTTATAATGTATATTGACTGTTTGAGTGATTAAGGGAATTCTGAGGGGCTTAAAGTCAGAGGGAAAATATAGACTCAGGATTATACTGTGCAAATCTGATACTACATGGCAGTTTTCCACTAAGGCAAGGGAAAGCATTTCATTATTGATAAGCAGAACACATTCTATGTGAGTAGCTGGTGTCAACACAAGGGCTAAATGAACACGCATGTTTACCATGCACACCCCAAAACTGCATCAAAACCAATAGAAGGTGACTTTAAAATCTCCATTTCAGACATTGTCTACAAATCTGGATATGTGACTTACAGATGTCCTGGCCAGCCATCCCCTTTGGTTAGAGAAAGGACAAAGACAGCATTGCTAAGATTTCTTCCCAAAGTTATGTGTAATTATCTATGGGGGTGCAGAAGTTCCACACTATTCTCTCATTAACTTAAGTAGGATTCCTGATGTGAAGAAGTGCTCATCAGCAGGAATAAAGATTAATAAAGCCTGCCTCGAAAGATCTTCATGCTATTGTCAGATGGATTTTATTCTTGTACAGTTTATTAAAAATATAAGATAAACAATGGGAACAAGATAGAAAATTGGAGCACTGTTGCTTAGTTGCCTAGTTTTAATTAGATACATATGTGACATTGTAAGTACATGTCCCTGGACTCAAAGAATATCACTTTTGGAAGCAAATTTCTAGAGAAATTATTCCTTTGTATAAATGTAAAATTTATTTCTTAATTTTTGGCATCATTGTTATTATTACTATTACTCTTATTATTGTTGTTGGTAATGAAAATGCTCTCCAGAAAGTTTCTTGCTGCAGTATTCATCCACAAGGAGACCACTACACTTTTATTCAATTATTATTTTTTCAAATGAAACTATTTGCGCTACTGTCCTGCCACAAATTGTGATGTTTTACAGTGTATGAGGAATTAAGGAGTTTTTTGATGCTAAACAAATTAGTCATAGGGTACCTTGATTTCAGATTAAAAGGAGGGCTGAGAATACACACAGAGTGAAAGTAAATCTCATCACTCCTTCTGGGAGCTCTGGAAATGGGCTGTTACGTTTCCTCGGTTAAAACTTTACTTTCCTTCTTTATCCCCCCCAAAATATTTCAGAACTGCTGCTCGTGTTGTCCTTCTGCACAATATCCTGTGGCCTTAGGAAGACCTCTCCTCCAAGTGACCCCTAGGAATGACAGAGTACTCCAGTGTCTAAATGGAGTTCAACTGAAAAGCATCTTAAAATGCCCGTAACTTTCAGTGAAAAATGATGCCTTCTCCAGAATTTTAAAACGCTACAGAAAGCACCTCAACTCCTCTGAAAAACAGTACTTTTCCACCTTAAAGGGCAAGACAGCAAGAACAAACAGTCCCCGAAATGAATAATTTCTGTTGTGGTAATGTCATTTGAGAACCTGTCAGCAGTTGCAAAGATGAAGCTGGACCCTGACCAGTTTGGTTTTACACTAAGGAACATGCCGGGGTGCTGAAGAAGCTCTGTCTAAAGACAGCTGCGGTCTGTCCTGCTTTCGATGGCCCCTGCAGCTTTCCGTGCATGTCCAGTGAGATGCTGGTGGCATGGCAGGTCATGGTCCCCAGAACTCCAGTAAGAGAAAAGAGACTTACAGCTGTGCTCATGAAATGAAACTGCAGCTGAGACAAGAGGAAAAGTGCAGTGATGAGAACAGGTTGTAAGCCCTCAGAAACTAATTGGCACCACAGCCAACTTTATTGTCTAACGCTTGGGCATAAAACCAAATTGCTTTCTCATCATGAAAATACTGAGAGTTTTTTTAACACTGTTCTTCTAGGCTTTCATCCCTTTTATTATTTTTCCCCTATGGTTTTATTCTTTCCTTCTGTCTGAACATTGGTTTTCCTTTCCCCCTTTTCTCTCTTAGTTCTAGCATTTTTGCTTTTCTCTGCCCTTTTTTAAAACACTTAAACTCACATTTATTTTTTCCTCTTTAAATAGTCCCTTGGTTAGCCACTGTTTCAAACATCCTTTTTCCCTCTATCAGTTTGTGTCTCTCACCTTCCACCTACTCCACTAACTCACACCCACCCAAACACAAAACTATTTTTTTTTTTTCTTGTTTTGCCTGAAAAGTGTGAGTGAATGGGTAACGGGTGGGAGTTAAAGGGTATTCCCAAAATGGGTGTCTTCAGCTTCAGCCATCAAGTTCCTAATGAAAACTGATCAGCAACTGTGTTGGGGTAAAGGCAAGGAGGTTTTTGAAGGCCTTTTTACTAGACTGGAAAGTTGGAAACAAAGATGTTTTAGACAAAAAATTTGCTTGGAAATACAGCACCTTCAGCTGAAAGTATGTCTTATTACTGATAATATTTTTTTCACTGGAAATTCAGTTTTCAACCAACCTGACTCCACATGGGAAGCAGGTATATGGAAACAGAGGACAACTCACTACCTGACCTTTCAGGATGATCTCTTTGACCTCCAGTCAGTAAGCAAGGCAGTGAGGCATCTATGGGCTGCCCCTCCAGTCCATGCCATGAAGTCTTAGTTAGACTCAGGTAATTTATCTTTGGAAGATGTCTGGTTTTGTCCATTCTGCAGTACTGCTGACAGTGGACTGGGGTACCCAGCAGCTGTCTGCATGAGCAGCTAATTTGGGGTGATTGAAGCAGATCAGATGAGGCTCCTCTGTCTACACTATATCCAAGTCAGAGGTTTACTTTAATGTACCTTTACATAATGAACGCTTGGACTTGATGATCCAGTCGTGTCTGTGGTTCAAAGCTGCCTCAGGGACCAGTAACTGTTCCAGACTTTTATGCTTCCCAGTAAGGATGGGAGGGCCTTTGGTACACAGCTGGAGCAGAGCTTCCTGTTTAGTTTTCTCTGAAGCAAATCCAGTTCCTGTGCACAGATGCCACTTCATGAACCAAACCGATAGGTGATAAGTGGAGACAATCATGGAATTATCTTAAAAAACTCACTACTTGTCCAAATTGAAATGTTAATGTAGACACAGGCAGTGAAGACAACTGCTGAGATTCACGGCTCTAAATTTTCAAGCCAATAACCCTCTGGGAGTTCACAATAGTCTGAGAAGAAGACATACACACACAGATTACTATCTCTGACACAGAAATTTTCTTTTTCCTTTCTTATCTGAAATTTAAACTGAATATCCAAACTGAAAGAGTTTTTGGCTGTGTGCATGGCATAACAAAAGTCACCACTAGCACAGCACAGCAACACATCATAATGAACTCCATCTTTTCATGCAGCAAAAACATTCTGTCAGTGATGAATCAAGTACATTGTAGTGATGAAACATGAGAAGACTCTATGAAGAAATGCTAGTTGTTTTCTATGTAATTCTGTTGGTCACATAACAACACACAGAAGGTATTGGTTATGTGGTTAAAGTCTCATCCCAGTCATCTAAACCATATATTTTTTAATAAATTCAAGTTCCCTGTCTGTCATCACTTTACTTCAAGTAGACCACGTAGTATTTTTGTTTCATTCCCTTTTAAAATATATATATAAACATTGCAGAAGGAGTGGTTTGAGTGACTGGAAGTCTGGGGAATACATTTGGTTAAATACCATGATTTTATTACTGAGAAGGACAAGTTGGTGGCAGCACACTCCAAGTACCCTTACAACGATGGACTGGGCATGCAGCACATCCAAAAGGAGAAGGCTAGGGAATGAAGAGGCAACTCCATATATTTTCCAAAACCAATTTTCAACCTCTCTCTCAAAGTGATATCACATGTATAAATCAACTGGCTCAGAATTAAGCAGTGGCATAAAGAGAAAACAGAGTAGGCTGAGTGAAAGATCTCACCAACCAAAAATTGTGTGTCTTCAGTCATTGGTACAAGCCCATTGTAAATGGATTTGCTGGTGGGTTGGGAATGAGGTTTTTCCTCCTACCCTGCCTCTCTGAAGAGCTATTCCCCCTCTGAATTACTTGCCACCCAAAGAGGAACAGTTTGTCCTAAGGCATGTTAGGACAAAGTGCCCTCTGTACACACTAACAGGCTTGGTCATGAGAGCTGGTCCAGGGATGGAGCAGGCATCCAGAGGAAATTCTGTGTTATCCCCATCTGAATGCCTAGCGTTTGCAAATAGAGATTCATACTGTACTCAGATGGGCCACAAGATGCTAATAAATCTTAGGCAACACAGCCCTGATCTGGATTTAAACTGACAGTCAAATAGGAATGAGACATACAGCCTCTCCCTGAAGTCATCTAATCCTTTTTCTGTGACACGATTTTAATATAATTCTTTGCATTCACATAGCACAGCTTAATCTGAATTAGCTTTCTGAGCAAGACTTGATACGCGCTGATCATTTAGCCTCTCCAACCTGTTTTGTCTCAGCCAGACCTAATTTTAGGTCTCCTTAATATTTTCTCCAGCTGTTTTGTCGTGACCTTCAGCAGCTCTAGCTCCCTCCAGCTGACCCAGATGCTTTGCTGCTGTAATCTGAATCTCCAGCTTTCAGAGGTCACCCCTGCTCCACAGCTCCTTTCTAAGCTTTCAATAAGCTCTCACAGAAAGCTCTTAAAGGAATATAGTTATCATTACATGGAAAAGAAGGAACTCTCGTCATTAAAATCTGCTTATGACATAGGCGAAAGAGGATAGGAACAAACAGTCACTTTTCATAACTAAGGGAAACTACCACCATGAAACCCAAAGGTTATGTGCTGGGACTTGTAAAACACTTACAAGATGATAGGAAAAGGAGGTGCGTGCATAGGTGACAAACTTTTTGTGATGATAAAAGATGATTTAGTAAAATCAGTTCTAAAGTTGACTGGAAAAAGTGGCTGAGGGATTTCACAATGCTGAATAGCTGCAATATAAAATGGCAGATGAAATGTAAGGTTAAGATCATTGTATCACATACAGGAAAAACACTTCTAACTATACATAAAAGTGAATGGGCTCTAATTTAGTTATTGACATTGGGAAAACAAAAGAATGGGAATCACAAATAGAAACCATCATTAATTAGATAAATACACTGTGTGCCCATATCTTTTCAGAGAAAAAAAAAATTCTTTTTTTTCAGAAAAGATATAGACAAAGGAAGTAAGTCTGTTCAAAGCTATGGAAATAGCTTAGAGTCTTTTAACTTGGAAAAGAGGTGACTGAGGGAAAATATGATTAAGATTTATAAAACGATAATAGTTTAGAAAAGGACAACAGATCTTCACTGCTTCTCATAGTGAATGAGAGAATGAATGAATGAAAGAGCCGCAAAACAAAAGAGCCAGCAGCAAAAAAAAAAAAAAAAAAAAAAAACAAAAAGAAGTGCTTTTTCACACAGCAGGTAGTTAAACCATGAAATTCTTTGTTACAGGTGTTGAGGGTTAAAAACCTGCTAGACATATTCATTAATGCAGAAGTCGAACAAGGGCTGTTTAACATATGCTCAGTTAAGTCTTTGAGGTGAAGAAAACCTGCTGGTCTAAAAAAACCTCCAGTCATTGATGCCTCAACAGCGGAGGCATCAAGAAACAGAAGAAAGATTGTTTTAGATTTGTCCTTTTTCTTACTTTCTTCTTCTAAGTTTCTGCTATTGGCCAGCATCAGAGACATGATGCCAAATTAGAGGAGTCTTTGTTCTGACTCAGTATGGGCATCCTCCTGCAACTAAGGAGAAAAGGCTATAGAGAAACTGTTGACCAAAAGCACCTTTACACCATGAATGAAGATAAATAAACACAATGTCCAGCTCAGGTACTTCCAATATGCAGTCAGTATAGCCTCCAGAGAGATTACACAGATGGCAAGTGTAGAAAGGGCATTGCCAGTGCAGAATTTTATCACAGATATTTGGACGCAGGGTTAATGTAAGCATATGTGCGAGCCATCCTGCTCAGGGCAATTCTGTGAACCAGCTTCCATGATCAAATACTCTGCTGCATGAGGGAGGAGCTGCTGATGATTTCCAACAGGCTATAAATAAACTGAAAGACATTAAATAAAAAAGTCACATGATGGATGTGATTGAGATTAGCTATTATGAGGAACAATAACTTATTGTGGAGGAAAAACAGAGCGCACACAATGATGATTTTGCTAATAGGCCAGGCTTTGTGTCAGGTGTAGAAAACAGACAGCAACAGAAGGAAATACGAGCTACACGTATTTGTTGCCACAGCCTTGCTCTGAATGCAACAAGCCAAAATCATCGTAAGAGACAGGCCAAAAGCTATGGGGGGAAGAAAAGGGAAGCAAGAAATGATCCAAATAGGATGCTGCATTTCAAGACATAAGGTGGGAAGTGTTAGACACAGCATAAGGCATTCACATCTTTAATCCAACGAGACAAATTGTCTGTGTGCAGGCATTGTCTCTACTTTCCAAAGCTATCTGGTACAGTGCAGTTTGAAAGGGTGCAGTGAAAGACCATCAAATGAGACTTTGAATGGTGGGGCACATCATATCAGATGGAAAAGTTAATCTTCCCCTTTGCTACTGAATCACGATGAACAATCTCTCTGAAGTACTGCAAAACCTGGAAATTTCAACAACTACCCTCTTAGGAAAACAACATTAAATTAACTTCTATTCATCCAAAGAGTTAAGAAGCCACAACTTTTTTCTGGAAGGAATGTTGCAGAAGCTTGGAAATTGATGAGGTTCCTAAGTGCCCAATAATTAAAAGAACCCCTAAAAATATCCAGAAGTAGGTGACATGTAAACTCAAGTAATCAAAGTAACAGATGAATGCTTTTAAGCCATCTATTTCAAAGTTTGTATGTCCCAAAGTTCAGTATCAAATCAAGATTTGAAGGGAAAAGCTACAAAATTATTACAAATCTGGCAACTCTTACCACTCCTATCAGTAACAGAAGTTTCAGCTCAGGGTGTATTTATAGACCAGCATTCCGAATCCAGCTATGACTGACTGACTGACTTTTCAGCTTTACTTAGCTGATTTGGTAGAACTGGCAATAGTATGCATACAAGCAAAGTTTCACCTCTACTCTGCCTTGGTGAGACCCCACCTGGAGTACTGCGTCCAGTTCTGGAGCCTCCAACATAAGAAGGACATGGACCAGTTGGAGAGAGTCCAGAGGAGGGCCACAAAGATGATCAGAGGGCTGGAGCACCTCTCCTGTGAGGACAGGCTGAGAGAGTTGGGGCTGTTCAGCCTGGAGAAGAGAGGGCTCTGGGGAGACCTGATAGCGGTCTTCCAGTACCTCAAGGGGGCCTACAGGAAAGATGGGGAGAGACTCTTCAGTAGGGCCTGTTGTGACAGGATGAGGGGTAACGGTTTCAAAATAGACAGAGGGAGATTTAGATTAGATATTAGGAAAAAAATTTTTACACTGAGGGTTGTAGAGCACTGGAACAGGTTGCCCAGAGAGGTGGTGGATGCCCCATCCCTGGAAACATTTAAGGCCAGGCTGGATGAGGCTCTGAGCAACCTGATCTAGTTGAAGATGCCCCTGCTTCTTGCAGGGGGATTGGACTATATGACCCCAACCCTAACCATTCTATGATTCTAAAAACATGACTTTGACCAGGATATCAGAACTCAAAAAAGCAATGTTTTTTATACCATACAAGGACAAAACTTTTGGTTTTGACTTCCAGTCATTGCAGAATTCCTTGAGAATACAGCAAGAATGCTCAGCATCTCTTTAGCTTCAGAAGTCATGCTTAGAAAAGTAACTGCTTTAGTGAGTTCGTTTCTGTCATGACTAATTTCCTCTGTTTTTAATAAAATTGAGATGTGAGCCTGTCTTCCAAAGGCATTGTGTCCTTTATACACTTATATAACCCATAAACACTTCAGAGAAGTGAGGACCAGTCCCTAAGGCCACTGTGGCTTGTCTCTGTGTTGCGTGCCTCGGACTGGTCCATTGGGCACTCTCCATTCACTGGAAATGAGGTCCAGGTCTGTCACATGTTGCAGAGCTGAAGGTACCCTGCCAAGGCAGCTCACTGATCACAGATCCCTGGGACAAGTATTTTTGTTGTTTGCTTTCCACAGAGGGAGACGAAGCTAAGGGGTGTGGGCAGTGCTTACAGCAACAGAAATGATCTGTCCTTCACAATGAACCAAGGGTGGATATGGGTGAACTGAAGGATGAACTTGAACCTTAATGAATGTGAGTACCCATGGGGGTGATGGCTGAGGAAAAGGACGGAGAGGCTCAGGGTAGACTGACAGCCTTTACTGAATTCACAATTCATCCTTCTACACAGGAGAGAAGGGATCTGAGCCATGGACAGGTGAAGTCAGAAAGCACTTTTATAGCACTGGTCTTGAAGCACAAAGCAACAGTCACCATGTAAAGCTAACATGCAAAGACTGGCTGGCTCCTCAACCAAAGATAGGCTACTGCACTTGCAGCTACCAGCGTTGACTACAGCTGTCTCTTGCAAGGGTGAAAATACATATAGAGGTTTAGTCTCTCCTCTTCATTAGTAGCAAAGCTGCTCACCTTTGCTTTTTTTCAGTTTCAGAAAAGTAGATCTGGTGTACTGCACTGCCTTGTGAAACTGAGAAATTGCCACATCCCACCACAGAAACAGTGATCTCTTAAAATGGGCAGGTCACTGAATGAGGCTGAGGTTTCCAAGGCCAGGGCATTGCTACTTAGATTAAAGAAGCAGGCAGCTTTTCTATTTGCTTATGCCAATAGCCACATATATCATAATCCATTAAGGAGGCTTTTCTGGACAGTACTGGTTCTTAGGATGCCATTCTGGCATTTACTGTTCCAGATGGTGAATATTAGGCAAAGCTTCCCCAGGGCTTCTCTTCTGTCACTGAGTATTTACTTGGCATTAAAAAAAAAAAAAAAAAAGAAATCTATCTGCGGCAGACACGCAGCAAAGCAAGTTTCATCCTAAACAGCTAAAGAGTTATATAATTACAGTCAACAGAAAGCAGTCTTATCTGGGAAGTGTCAGGCAGCCTTACTTACAGGCAGTGATAGGAACTCAGTCACTGCCACAATACGGTGTTTCATGTTTCTTCTCCTTTTTATTGTTTCTTCTGTGTAACTTTGTGTCCTGATTTTACCCTGGTTGTGTTAGTCCAATATTAGTCTTCTGTAAAATCAATGGAGATGCTGAATTAAAAAACATAGATTGAAAAGAAAAAGAAGGGCTTTGACAACATAATATTAATGACTTGTAAAGAAAGCTAAGCTTGGCATGTGAAGGCAGCTTTCTTTGGCTATCCAAAATAATTTCTACAGTAATTGGCTTCTTTCTCACATTTTTGAAGGATGTATCCCAAGTACAGTACTATACAATTGACAATTTATGCTCCTCATCAGAGTAAGGAAACTGCAGAAAAAATAGTGCCTAAGCCACACTGGGGAAAAAAATGTCTATAACATAGCTACTAGAACTTTCTTAAGCCACTTCATTAAAAATTAAGAGGTGAGGATACTGTAATGAATCATTCAAATCAGTAAAGCCAGGCTTCTCACAAACTGCAAAGTCACTGCAATAGTCAATGAACAGAAAAGTTATTTCCCTAGGTGATGGTAAAACAACTTATACAAAACAATCTGCAGCTATTGTGGAGGAGGTCTTTTTAGAAGCTATATTATCCTCAAGGGACACCAAAGAGCTGCAGCTCTGGATTTTGGCATGCTACCCTTTGGATTTGGGCCTACACGTGCATTGACCTGGAAGGTGATGCAGTTTGGCTTTGAGGAGGAGTGGGAAATGGTGACAACCAGAACGGGGGTTCATGTATTTCTTAAGCTCTTTTTCCTGGTGGCTTTGTGAGGGATTCATGAGTTAGGCAGAGCAGAGTGTGGCTGGTCTAAGTGCCCGTGCAAGCAGGCTCTGTTTGGCCAGTTGTCGGTGTCATCTCCAGCCCCTGCACATCTTCACTGCCAAGTCCTGGGTATGGAGCATCCATTCAAGGCAGAACTGCCTGCACACACGAAAGAGATGCTCCTGCCCATCTTGCAGGTACTAGGAAACAGAAAAACTATAAGACAAACAGTCACACGTGTTTCTTTCTCTGTGAAAAAGAAAGAAGTCCAGACTACTGTCTAGTCTGGTGGTCAAGGATATCACCTGTAAAGACTGATAGCTAATGCACAGAATCTGTATCATAGATAAAGAAACATGTTTTTTTTCCATCAGCAACACGGTTCATCACATAGAACAAAAAATAGAAGACATAGTACTGGGTAGTGACTTCTTATAGTAACAAAATTATGCTAATGCAGTAGAAGATACAGGTGTAAGAAAGTGCTGCATTAGCAATGAATGGATGAATAATCTCCACAGCTGCGCTTTCAAAAAACTCCCCTATCCAGTTATTTTAGAGAAGCCTTTGTAAGAACACAGAAACCTGTGCTGGGTGATCCTAGGGCAGTATGACAGCTTACAACAGTCACAGGAACAAAACCATCAAAACAACAGGGCAGTCACACTTCCGTTGACTGTGATACTCTTCTTGCGCCAACTCTGCTGTGGGACAGCTCTGCTGAACATCCATCTGCATTTGTGCCTCGCTGCTCTGCTCAGAGCTGTAAGTTCTTAACCCTTAGCTTAAGGAGAGGACAGAGGGAAAGGCCAGAGGTGAGCCATGGCCTTTATCATCCACAGACAGACAGTGTTCTCCATGGAACTGCCTCCAGTTAGGAATCAATGACAGGTCTGTCTTTTTGAGGGATGCAGTGAAAGAAGAGATTGAGAAAGAAGAGAGCAACCCAATCAACCTTTCCAAAGCAAGTGACGCTTGCCTCATGTTCCCTCACATATGGTAGGACCTCCACTCCCTTTCACTCCTGCAGAAGTCATTGTGACTTGTGTCAACACCATAGAGCAGTATCCTCTAATGCTCTGTTGCTGGCAGAGTTCTTCAGAGCTACTTGAGTTCCTCCTAGCTTGTTGACTACTTGCCCATTGTGCTCTACAGCAGCTTTATCGCATGCTGCCAGACACTAATGGGAACACTAATGAACTAATTAACATTTATTGGTAGCTGAGCTTCCTGGGAATGCAAAGGGAGCTGCTCTGCACATATGTCACTAGGACAGCCTCTGCTCCCAGTTCAATCAGAGATTTCCACCTGTTGTTTTTTTCTCTTTGGCAAACTTTGATGGAATAGAATGATCATGTGAACCAAAGTTGGGAAGAGGTATATTGCACAATCTTTCTCACATCACAGATCCCAAGAATGTCAATGGGACAGGTAGAGGTGGGGAAGAGAAACAGAGGATCAGCCATCTGAGTACAGCCATGTGTATCCCATAAAACATCGTAAGAAGCTGGGCTTCTTAGAAGTGGTAGCAAGTTTTAGAGGAATTATATGTTTCTCTTGCCTACTGGCCACAGCAAGAATGAGGAATTAAATGCCTGACGCATGAGATACAATGGACAAATAAATTAAATCTAAAAGGACATCTTCAAAAATTGATTACAGGTTTCAGGCAAGACATAGCTTGTCCAAGAAAGCAAAAAATGCAATGGATATTATCTTCAAGGAAATACTTATACTGCTGTAATGTTTAAGACATGTTTATGACAGAGTCTGAGTGTTAAAATTAAAAGAACTGTGGCTAATTCAGAAATGAGGAAACATGCACAAGGCCTACTAATGGATTGTATCTCTGCAAAGTTAGGAAACAACATATGGGATAGAGGTGCCAAATTTCAATGTGTGATCTGTGCTTTGGAAGAAGACACCAGATATGCCAAACTCCAGATCTTGTCATGCTATTTTTGTCTATAGCTGAAATGGAGAGATTTCCCTTGATTTTAAATCTGGCCAGGTGTTCACAGGATCCATTGGGATATCTGGGATATTCTTCTGGGAATGTTAAAGTGAAGAATTGGAATGGAAGAATGGAGAGAAAAGAGAGCAAAACCTGTTGGAAAACAGGTAAGAGGGGGAAAACAGACAATTAGGGAATATCAAAATATGTATGTAGGCAAGAGAGAAACTACGCAAAAGTAAGTGGGAAAAGGCAATATAACGAAAGAAGAGAACATTTCTGTTCACCTCTCTGCTTTCTGATAATGTCAGAGGCACAAGGCATTAGCCCTAGTAAAACTGTCTTATGGTTGTAGAATGAAAGTACACTGGTGCACTTCAGAGAGTAGTCCAAGAATGACTCTATGTGTTTTGTGTGGTTTGAACTCATGGTTTGAGAAGAAATACTGGAGATACCCATCCAGCTATGTATTAAAAGTGATGAGTTTTGGTGTAGTAGCCACTTCTTTTGAGTATCATGCAGTTCTGATCCTAAGACAGGACTGCAATTTGTTTAAAATGTGCTCCTGTCTCTTATGTGGCAGTGTCCCATCAATCATTGCAGCAGTGTTAGGAGTTCTGAGTGCAGGTACAACACTGCCTTGTCACAGGGTTGCCATATGACTTTGAGGAAAGGACAGTCCCAAAGCAGGGACATTTTTAAGGAGATTATACATCAACTTCAGGAACTGTTACCCTAAAATCAACCCTAGTATTCTGCAAAAAGGGAGGCTGAATAAAAGTAAAATAGTAAATAATACTTTAAACAGTAGATTTCAATATTACTAAATAAAATTCACATTTTTTCACTGTGATTGGATTTTTTTCTGAATTATTTTGTTACTGGGCTAAAATGGGAAGGCAGGGAACTGGTAAAGCTGCATGATACTAAGGATCCGTTCTTCACTCTACCACTTACTCTATGCACAGCCATACAGATAACATTACAATTTCTGTGCCTCGGCTTCTCTATGAGTTAAGGAACAGGTATTCCTACTACTAACATCAGGATTACTTTACAGCAGTGAGATGAGGCTTCAATAACATTAGGATCCAATTCCTTCCAAATAAGTTGGGACTGGTTTTTTTTGTTTCTTTTGAGTTAGCATCGCTTCTTATCCTCACTGCTGCGCGTTATATCCAGACTCTGTTAGCTGCAGAGCCAAAAAGGCGAGGGGAGTGGGGCGAGCCACACCGCTTCATCCCAAGTCACACAAGCCAACAACATGCCACTGCTGCTATCTGGGCAGCTGACATCCCTTCATCTGCAATGGTAAATCTGTGCTTTCTCTCTTTGCTTTAAAGCTGTGGAGAGGCAGAAATAACTGGGACAAAGTTCTTAAAGGAAGGATTGCGTAGCTTTTATTCCCTTTTTGCATAACACGCTATGCGAGTGCCTGAAACGCCAAGTTAAGACTTATCTTGAATTTAATGATCCAATTGCCCCATTCCATAGCAAACTGCAGGAATCACTAATTACATCTCTTAGAGGCCAAGCTATTCAGCTTACATCAAAAGATAGGCTGGAAAAAATAATTACTGTTAACAAGTGAACTGAAACTATTATGCAGACTTCCCCAGTGTGCAGAAGCTGCCAGCCATAATCTGAATGAGATGGAGGATAACAAACAGCCTTCTCTTAAAAAAAAAATAAATAAATTAAAATCTGAGAGGTCAATGCAAAAAATATGAGCACAGATTTCTGCCCTAGGGTCATAAAGACAAACTGGGATGCTGATGACACACTACTCTCTGCAGAGCCTCTGAGCTGAAGGAACAAATAAAATTATTGCCATCGACCAGGCCAGCTGAAGACCAATTCGAAGTCCCCCTTCACTTTTCCACTCTCTCTGCTTCCAGCTGGTCCTGTCAGCTCAGATGTTGTGAAGAAAATTCTCCTCTTTCTCTGGTGAGGAGTGAATGTGAGCTGTAAAGACTGGCTTGAAATAAAACTGGGCTACCTGCCAAACTTGCACTGAGGGCTCTAAGTTGTTCTAAAACAAGCACATTTACCTTCCCCCATGTGGTGAAAGCCCATCCCATGGCTGTCTTCCTCTTTCCACCTCTCCGGTGTTCTCTCTGCTCACCTCCAGTGCCTCACTCCATACTGCACCCTGCTTCCCAGGCCTCACCAGTGCTTTCACAGGGCAGTGCTGGTCCTAACACTGGCTCAGTCTTTGCACAAGGCACTGTAGAAGAGATCTGGGAGCTGCGAACCCACCGCCTCCCACAAGAACACATCTGTTCCTCCAGCGTCACTACTACCTTGCGCAACAGTGCACATCAAGCTGTCTTTCCTTCAAGGAGAAGGAGGACTTCAGTTATCTTGAATTAAAGCCTCCACATCAGCAGTTGCTGCAGAGGGGTGGCTCGACAGGATGCAGGACTGGGCAGGGTGGCACGTGGCAAGGTCCTTATAAGCACATGGTTACAGCAGTCATTGGAGTATTTATGCTTGAAGCTGGATCTAACGGTAAGCCTAAGTCTCGGTCTTTTGTTTCATTAATGGGGACATTGAAATCACTGTTTGGGATAAGAAGAGATTTTTTTGACATCTCAGGTTGTTAATTTGCTTTGAGGCATCTGAGTCCTTTTGAGTATTAGCTAGGGAGAAATTTCAGTAGAGTATCTTTCAGGGATTCAGTAAATATCCTTGTTAGTTTTAGACACCATCAAAGACAGAATATGGGGTCACCCGAGTTGCCAATCAGACTCTTTGTAGCAACTGCTATCATTTTTAAAAGAAAAAAAAGAACCAAAAAGTTGAAGTGGAAACATGTTTAATTTACAGAGACGACTAAAGAAAACATTTTAGGAGAGGGATGTTGCAGAATGGGAGAGAGCTGGAACAGTAAGGCAGAACAGAAACCTCACCTGCCACACTTTATGAGACAATGAGAGAAAATAGCAGTGTGTTATATTGGTAGCAAGGTGACCCAAAGTGCTTTCACGGTTCAGCTCACAACTTGCACAAAATAGTCATGGTTTAGGGCCTGTGAGCCAGAAATAAATTTAAACCTTGTAATTTTTTACACTGCCAGCAGTACTCCTTTTTTTCTCCCGTATACTCCTGTCCTTGCTGAGTATGACACACAGAGCCCGTGATCTGTGGGACTGTGAGAGAAGAGAAGCAGGTGTGACGATAGCTTTAATCTATTTATATCTACTTGAAATGTACCTCAACCTTGAAAATTCTCAGAGGCTCTTTTCTCTCTTTTTCAAACAATGTTGTTGTTGTGGGCAGCAACATACTCTACTGGGAATCACTTGCTATAGCTATGTGAAATACAGCTTATGAAACCTCAGATGGATACAAAACCAACCAGGCAATGGAGATAGATCTAGAGGTACCTGGTCAAGTGGAATCAAGCTGTGAGCAGCAAGGAAAATAGTCATTGCAGAGCACCAAATGACTCAGCACTGCCAAAAATTTTGAAGGCAATAACTTAGAGGTGGGCTTCAGAAAGGCTTAAGAGTATTACAGCCTCATTGTTTTCCGCACAAGCCTCTCCTATGATTCAGACAGGAGCTATCCCTTCCCTTGAGTTCAATCCACTTTCTTTAGCATTCCCAGATGTCTTGTAACTCTTCTAGGTTCATTTTCTGTGGTTTCTTTACTGCAAATGCTTCACACAGCACTCTTGGGCATCTTAGTAGCACCTGTATATAGGTGTACCGGGTAAGTTCAGACCCCTCCAGCTCCTTCATTATCTTTCTTCATCTGTTTTTGCTCTCTTGCTCTCCTTAGCTGAGATGCAAATATGCTGAAATGCAAAGCAGTGCTCAGTATGCTCTGGGGCTTCCTCAGGGCCACAATCTCTTAAAGAGGGCAACCCAGAGAGCACTGTCAAAAACAAATGTCAGCTCAACTCTGGGCTGTGCCCCATATCTGGGAGGTGTGAAGCTCTGATCTCAGGCTCAGAAGTGCTCCTTGCTTCTCTAATTGTCCATCAAATGTGTATACCTGATCCCCTGTACGCGTCCCCAGTGGTTCATCCAACTACTTAAAAACAGCTGTTGTCCATTCTGCCATTTGGCTATGGCAAAGAAAAGTGAAATAGGAACTCAAGGAAACAATTGATGTATTGTGAGACTTACAATAAAAATTACCAGCAAGCAGCATGTGTGGGAGCACTGCGAGCAGCTGACAGAAATGCCTCCCTCACACTGGCAGCTCCCCCACAGTGAGGGGACTCAGGGGTAGCCGGCTCCGTTAGTTTAGCAGATAGGACCACAGGTAATGCACCTGCCCCCCACCTTTACATTTACTGTGGGTGTGGGGAGCACCGGCAGAGTACGTATATCTAACGCCACTCACTCAAGATTTACAGAATAGGACACACATATTTGCTCAGAAAGCAGAGAATAGAAAATAACTCTGCTGAGTAAGAGGGGAATGGGAAAAGTTCTTCACAGCAAATGATATTTAGCAGTCCTGTTTCTAATCAGTCTCCATAGCACATCTTTCTTATATCTCACAGGAACCATATACTCAAAAGACATCAGAAAAGATGAAACCACGGTTTTTGCTTTTCAGAAACTGGGTCAGGCTGAGTACCATCTTCTTCACACAATGATTCTTTTTTTTTTAATAACAAACCAGTTCATCAAGGCAAGTCCTTTGAATCTGTAAAAAGAAGTCATAACTTGCCTTCAGTCTTCTCCATGACAAATTTAAGCTTACTTGAGCTATTTGTGCTCTTTATTGCACAGCAATTATCCTGCTGTGAAGGGACGGACTTAATGACCAAACAGGTAATTTCTATTGCTAATTTCTTGGCTTAGATCTCAGGAGAGTGCATGCTAAAATTTCTTTGTATTAAAAAGAGCTTTCTTAACTTAGTGCATATAATTACACAACTGATAAAGCACAGATATGTTCTACTTTTTTAATAAATGACTCATGATTTTGCCTGCCTTGCTTTTCAGATGCTGAATGTGATCCATCTTGTAGGGATCTGATTCTTAAGATCTGACGCTTTCAAATATGTGGTCCATCCCTTCAAAGCATTATAAACTATCTAAATCAAAAGCACTATAAAACTAGTTGATTGAAAATTTCATCTGCAATTACAGTATCTTTCTATGCTGTAGTTGAGGTCAGGAGGAACTTTTTTAGACAAAGGCGCTTGGCCACACAAGTATCCTGACAAGAGTCATTCATTAAGTTTAGATGGCAGAGGACAAGCAGAAAATGGTGGAATCAACAGAAAATATGAGCTCACGTCTGATCATTTATTACCACGTGTAAATTAACGGCTAGCCTAAGTGAGAACCTGACAAAGCTGGCCTAAGGACAAAATGAGGATTGCAAATCATAGCCTTGTTTTTTTCCTAGCTCCAACTGTACATCATTAAACAATAACAGTGACTCACAGCCTGCATCTTTCAGGTTACCATACATCTCAGATAGGGTCTCTCCCCATTTAAAAATTCTGCCTGGGCAGAATGACAGTACCTTTCTCATTCCTCTATGATTTCTGGGCAGCTGGCATAATTTCTCACTAGCTCCAACCAAGCTATTGTATACCTGGAAAGCCGGAATATTTCGTCAAGAGCATCAACAGATCAGATGTATAGTGCTTGACCTGCAGGACCAACATAGGAACATGTGGATGGTTTAGCACACGAGCCCATAAATCCTACAGTTCTTGGGAGCATCAGCTGATTAGCACATGTGTACACACTCAGTAGTGTGTCACGTATCCCAGAAGCATTGAATACTCTATACAGCTCATTGCGATTAGCTGAGTCTCACAACTTATGGAGCATCACATGCATTAATTTAACAAATTCAATACGCAGCCAGTAAAATTTTCTGAGCAGATTAAAAAGGTTGGTTCCTGGTGACTAATCATGCCAATGCTCACCTACCAGCGCATTAACTGGAACTGTAGCATGATAAATACGAAAAAGGAATGACACATACAGTATTTGAATGAGGAGTTCTTGAAACTGTCAAGATGTTCAATTTTTTCTTTTCAAAAATATTTGAATAAAGAGTAGTGAGATCTTGCCCCTGGCAGTGAGTCAAATTTAAGTCCTTTATCTACAAGGGTATTTTTGGTGATTTCAGGGCAAAGATAACATTTCCTTATATAGCTGCTTCAGAAAGATGCCTTAAATGACTTTTGAAGACTGTGAATATCTCTGTCTGAGAGCGCACCTGAATCTGTGATCTACAGAGCACTTGAATTAAGGGCTGCCTGAACCTGGTCGAGACCTCATAGACACTGCCAACAGAGAGTGCCGATCAGGCGCCATATAAAATGATGGAAAAAAACCCAGACTATTCTCTTTTAAAATCACCTTGTTGCAGAGCAGGAGAGCAAGCTTTGCATGGAGAGATGCCATGCCAAGTTAATGACAAGCGCCTGCTCAGACACCTGCTGTCCTGAACAACTTGACATGCTGTAATCACTGAGCAGTCCCGGGGTGGAGCCGGGGAGGAGAAGGCCCAGGCTGGCTGGGGATGCAAATGGCACCCACGGAGCAGCCGCTGGTCAGGGGACGAGTCCTGCCAGGGGAGGACAGGTAGCAAACGAGTGCCTCACTGGCCCTCTTCCCTGTGAGCTCTGCCAGCAGCAGACAGCTTTAAATCACCTCTCAACTGGTATGTAGCCCTCCACTGCTGATCCTATTTACTTTTTGGGCTGGCTCCCAGCACCTACCAGCCATGAGAGGTTGCCAGCGTTTTGTGAGGCTGCTCCCACTCCCCTGGGAGGAGCTGCGAGCCAGAGAAAGGTGGAGTGAGGAGCAGAGCTTGGCTTCTTTGGCATACAGCAATAAAATTGCGGGGCTGGCAGGGACGGGAAGGATCTCGCCAGGAGGGAAGTAAGAAAGATTATTCATTTCTCATTTCCACTTTGTTTCTGATCACTTGTTCTGTTACAGGCTGAAGTGCCAGTGCATACCTCAGCACAGAAAATGAGAGGTTGAGACGGAGCCTGATCTCACTCGTTGCTAAGAGAGTAACCTAATTTGCAGCAGATGGTGTTTATTGTTACTTCCCATCTGCATGAGGATTAAGAATTCTTCTCAGAAGAAAACGATGCAGCCTGACAGCATTCTAGTAGGAAGGGGCAAAATTAATTCCAATCAAATATAGCTTTTCTCATAAAAGACAGGTTTTTCTGAACCTCTGGGTAAGCTTAACTTAAATAGAGTTTAGGATTTTTTAAAAAATAATATTACTCTAAGTTTCTAGCTGTGCAGAGTAATTTTTTTTTAAATGTAGAGGAATGGAGTCAAGTAAAGGTTAAGCACATTGCCTCTGATCAAAAAGGAACTCAATGTCAGAGCTGAGATTAAAGTTTCAGCTCTCCAAGGTCTTAGACCAGGACGTAGTCCCACAAAGGAACTGGCAGCACATCTTGTAAGCATCTGTCCTCGGCCCAAGTACTGATAAAAGAGAGCTATGGGTATGCTGTCTATGAATGATCAGTCCCTTAAAACCACAGATGTCTCTCTTACATTTGGATCCCATTGACCGATGTTGCATGTCTTTTTGTTCACATTAAGAAAGTAAATTTTTGTTTTATTAGTATAATCCATCCCAAGTCATAAGAGCTATACCAAGGTGATTAGTATATTGACCCTCACTGTAGTCTGCCTGGGGTTTTTTGTATCCCATATCATAAAATTCACACCTTGCATATACCGCTGCCACTCTCGCTGTCAGTTGTGCCTGGGCTTTAATGAGCACACAAACACTAACATGACTACAACTTAGAAACAGGGATGAAAACAGAAATTGAAGAAACCGACAGTGTTTCAACAAACAAACAAACAAAAAAAAAGCATTCAAAACATAGATAGCAAAAGAACAAAGAATGAACAAAGAATGAAATGATAACTTGATCAAATATGTGTTCACGTATAACGGCAACTTGCCCTTAACTTGTCGGCCAGTCTCCAGACTGCAGTGGTTATACTGTATTTATAGCGTACCTTTACTTCTGCTCTCTGTATTCTTGCTTATAGATTCATTTTCTGACCAGCATGCCCTCTTTTCCTTCCTGCAGTTTATGTCCTAGAAGAAAAAGCAGAGTTTGGCTATTCTTCTGGCATTTCTAGAAATCAGGCAGCCCCTGGCAGATGGCTGGTGGTGCACGAGCAGATTGACTGGCTGTATCAGGAAATTCGTGGCATTCCAGGCAATGGGAATGCATCTGAGGCTAAGGTGGATCTGACCAAAACACCTGCCTAGACTGCAGTACATAGCCATCCCTTGCATGGTGGCTGCACAGTTGATCTGTACATTCACAGCAAATCTGAAGCAGCTGGGGTATGCCTGATATCTGGCATACGTGCTGCATAAATAGAAATTTCTCTCTAGGATTTCTTGAATAGAAGTCTGGAAGTCCTACCTACATCTGTAGCAGGTACGCTAGTAGTTGCTGATTTAACACAAAAATCACGGCAGCATTAAGTCATTTGCTATCTTGTCTTCTTAAGACTTGCAGTGCAAACGGCACAGCAATAGTGGCACCTATATGGTGGTGTTGGGCAGAAGATGCTTTGCCATCTTAAAACACATTTATTAAATTTTATTAAAAAACTCAGATGTGTATTTTTCCTCTTAACTGGTTTATACAAGAATGGCACATCTGAGCCTTTTTCATTATTTCCTCTCTTGTCATATTATTAGGTGGACTGTGTGTGTGTGAGTGTATACTTAGGTGCAATATCCATTATACATACACCACAACTCACATTTTCCCACGAGGAGTTTCTCTTCCAGCTTGGTTATGCTCACGTCTCTTAACTAAGCAATGCAAGAAACCTTTGTGGGCTTTGTTCCCCTAAGTCTTGTAATGGAGGACCTGTTTGCTACCGAAAAAGTCACCAAGCTCAACACAACTTGTCAATCCCAAACAGATCTATGCTTACTGCACACTGATATAATTTGCTCCCATTTCACATAGAAATGCTTCTCCTTCAAACATTGTGCTCTTTAAGTAATTTGTTTTACCGCCTGGAAAAAGTGCACAGATTTCTATGTTTCTGTGAACCATTACTGACATCCAGTGGCTACCAATGCAAATGCTAAAAATGCATAACCCCTGTTGTCAAGGGACACCTAAAAGTCTTCCATCTCTTTCTCTAACACACAGCTATTAGAAAAGGAGAAAGGTGACAAATTTGTGTTGCATGGCTCTTCCACAACACATTCTTATAATGGATTTCATAGAATCATAGAGTAGTTTGGGTTGGAAGGGACCTTTAAAGGTCGTCTAGTCCAACCCCCCTGCAAGGAGCAGGGACATCTTCAACCAGATCAGGTTGCTCAGAGCCCCGTCCAACTTGGCCTTGAATGTTTCCAGGGATGGGGCACTGAACTTGCAACATACAACTGCTATCTTTCCTTTGTGATAACTGTAAGAAACTATGGAGTTCCCTTAGGAAACCAAGTGGCTGAAACTGTGCCATCTCCAAACAAAATGCAAAACAAACAAATATGTGAAATCACTGAGAAATATAAAAGGTTTCACTAGGTAGTCTTCCAGGGAGGTATGTGCCTGACAGAGTGAGATAAGCTGAAGAAACAATACAGAATGAAAGAAAAACAACAGCAGTGATCTTCTGGACAGTCATAGCACCATGGACCCACAGAATTAAAGAATGGTTTGGGTTGTAAAGGACCTTAAAGATTATCTAATCAAACCTTCCTGCCATGGGCAGGGCCATCTTTAACTAGATAAGGATGCTGAAAGCCCCATCCAAACTGACCTTGAGCACTTCCAACTGTGGGGCATCCACAACTTCCCTGGGCAACCTGTTCCTGTATCTAACCACCCTCACCGTAACAATTTTCTTCCTTATATCCAATCTAAATCAACCCTCTTTCAGTTTAAAACCACTGTCCCTTGTCCTGTCACAGGAGTCTCTCTCCATCTTTCTTATAAACCCCCTTTACATATTGAAAGGCTGCAATAAGGTCTCCCTGAAGTCCTTATTCTTCTCCAGGCTGAAAAATCCCTACTATCTCAGCCTTTCTTCATCAGAGAGGTCTTCCAGCCCTCTGACCATTTTCATGGCCCTTCTCATGAATACTGTAGTCCTGATGAAAAGCTTAACAGGCACTTTTGGACCTCCAAACAAATACGTTGTGCTGTTGTTCTAATTCTCTTCTCTTAAAGAAGGTAAGCTTTTGTACTTTGTTGTAATAAGAATGTTATCAAAGAAATAAACAACACTACCACTTGTTTCCTTTCCTGATAGAAATAAGTATATAGTCTCTGAATTTTGGGTAAGAATTTGATGAATCAGACATAAGCAGTTATCTCAGTTTCAGTTTTGGTACTTTTGTGCTGCCTGGGATACAGTTGAACTCCAACTAGCCAGCTGAGAAGTCAACAGCTCAAAAAAAATTTTCAGATGAACTCAAAAATTAAGTCGCATTTTAAGAGCCTTCCTTACTGTCATCATGAGCATGTCAGGAGGAGGAGAAGGTGGAAACCCACAGCCTTTTAAAAGTTATTATTTGGGGCACTGCAGTAAGCTGTCATAAGTTAAGCAGCTCCTTTATGCTATGATTTGTTTGGGCACGGCAACTGAAGCATGAGAGAGCTAAAGCTCCCTTTTTTCCTGCCTCCCCTGCTGCCTCCCTCCCTCCTCATCTCTCTGTACTCAACATATCTTTGATGCACAGTATTAGTCTGTACTTAACACATCAGGGAAAGGGGACAATTCTGCAATATTTTAACATGATACAAGTTCAGAACGTGTTTAAGCTGGTGCATTTTCATACTGCAGTTCTACACTTTACATAGATTCACTATAGATCTCATAGCACATATTACAGAATCACAGAATCATAGAAGAGCCTAGGTTGGAAGGGACCTCCAAAGATCATCTGGTCCAACCTTTCACGGGAAAGGCAGCCCAGATGAGATTATGTAGTGCCATTTCCAATTGCGTCATGAAAACCTCCAGCAATGACGATTCCACCACATCCCTGGGGAAGGTTTTCCAGTGAACAACTGTTCTTATTGTAAAAAATGTATCTTATGTCAGGATGTATGTTTGTTTATATCACACATATAAAATCATATTTTAATATAATCACAAAAAAAACAAATGGCATTACTGCATTTTATAGTTGGCTTTCAAGACCCACCACTTGAGGAATTTGCAAACAACTTCTTTACCATAAGCTCTTCTACCTTTATTCATGTAAGCAATTCCATTCCCAAAAGAAAACAAAATAAAGGCACTCAGTAAGATGTTGATATTAGGAAAATACCCTTTTCTGCCTTAAATTTCCATTTATTAATTCATGTTTATTGTTTTAAACATCTACTGAAAGCAGCTAACACAGAATGTTTCTGCCACAATTTTGCCTGACAGCCAAGTGACACATTGACAGAAATATACTTTTAGGAAGGCAAGATATTAAAAATAATTAACCAGCACTGGCACATCGGTTTGTTTAATATTATCTACATTTCTTGAAGGTTCTTGGTACCTGGAATGTCTACCACAAATTAATTGTAGTATCTCTGTCCCTGCATGCTGCACACTGTCACGTTTTTCTCCTTTATCATAAATTGTACGTGATCCCTTCAGCTTTTTAAAATAATAAAACCAGAGAGAAATCTTAAGAATGTGGTTGGAGGTAAACCTAACTGCTTTCCTTTCCAATTTAACTGATACATACTGAAATGGAAGTATTTCCAAGATAGTGGATTAGTCATTGGCAGCCTTCAGGAAAATGATGATACAATTATACTAAACAGCGTTTGTCACATCATTATGCATCCCTTGAAATGTTCTTTATTTGAGAATGAGAAGAGGTGTTGGGATCTTTAAAATTCTGCACCCACACAAGAGCTAAAAGTAGCTCTTCCACTCTCTGGCACCTACATCATCCTTATTCAGATAATAGCAATAATACTGAGACATATTTTCAGATGCTCTCTCTTCATTCATCTAATGGGTCCATTAATGACATGTTATCCAAAACCGGCCGATTAAACAGTGATTACAGTTTTCACAAGAAATTATTAAGTGTCATGTCTTTGTGGTTGGGAAAGGATGATGGGAAAATGAGTTTAAAACTGTATTTTCTAAGCCTGGAAATCTTGGAATGACGCTGACAAGAGTCAGGAAAGGAAAGGGATGAAGACTCTTGTAGTAGAAACTAAGCAAGCAATCCTAGCACAAAACTAACGGCGGTAAAGAGAGCTTTGTATGACCCTTTGGAATGGCTAGTTTCTTCACTGCTTTGCTAGCCTCTTCCATCGTGGACAAACTTTTGTGCACCACCACCCCAGGTGAAGATGGCGTGTGGAAATAATCCACGAGTCCTAATTCTGGTTTTACTATTAACTTACTGAAATTATTATACTGCAGTTTCCATTGGCAAATTATTAAATTCCACAAACTTCATATTTAATTTACAGTAAATTCAATAAATATGAAGAGTGTAAAGAGCTCATCAATAAAAAATTCAAGTGGAAGCATACTTTTTATTTCCTCAAGGAACTTCATAATAAGAGTTTTGTAAACCAAAACATAAATGGCAATGGTAGGTCTTTTTAGAGCAAGATTTGTCTTAGTTAATAATAAGACCTTAAAAAAGTAGATGCAACTCAACTCCTTTGTTAAGGAATTAACATTGAAAACTCATTAGAATTTTATTTCAAGCATCCAGCTCATTAAATTAAAAAGACAGCTGAGCAGTAATGTGGCTTTGTTCCTGTACCAGAATGTAGACATTTAAATATCACAACATAAGAAAACCTTTTTGATCTGATACATATTATAGTCATAGCTATCACAAAAAAAAAAAAAAAAAAAAAAAAAAA
>WHYT01000707.1:0-11310 GCA_009806455.1 Tetrax tetrax
ATCCATTTCGCACTCCATGCTGGTTTCAGCCCAAGGAATGACTAAACAGAGGACTGCCCCTGGCTTAGGAGGGGCAAGGAAAATGAACGAGGTTGGATTTTTTTTTTTTTTTTGGCTGTCAAGTCAAAGCAGTTCATCTCTGATCATCTCAGGGACAGAGGTATTTTTTCCAGGTCAATCTGCACTAGCTCGGTTTGGATGGAAATGCTTTCTAGCAAAGTGAGGGCTAAACTTGTTGGGTTTCATGCCAGTAAAAGTCATGTCTGCTTCAGTGAGGGTTTTATCTCCATTTATCTCAATTTTTTTCCTAATATCTGATGTAAATCTCCCTCCCTCTATTTTAAACCGTTACCCCCTGTCCTACCACAACAAGCCATGCTGAACAGTCTCTCCCCACCTTTCCTGCAGCCCCCTTTGGGCACTGGGAGCCGCTCTCAGGTCTCCCCGGAGCCTCCTCTTCTCCAGGCTGAACAGCCCCAGCTCTCTCAGCCTGGCCTCACAGCAGAGCTGCTCCAGCCCTCTCAGCATCTGCGTGGCCTCCTCTGGACCCTCTCCAACAGCTCCACGTCCTTCTGATATTGGGGACTCCAGAGCTGGACGCAGCGCTGCAGGTGGGGTCTCACCAGAGCGGAGCAGAGGGGCAGAATCCCCTCCCTCGACCTGCTGGCCACGCTTCTCTTGATGCAGCCCAGGATGCCATTGGCCTTCTGGGCTGCAAGGGCACATTGCCAGCTCGTGTTGAGCTTCTCGTCCACCAGCACCCCCAAGTCCTTCTCCTCAGGGCTGCTCTCCATCCATTCTCCACCCAGCCTGGATTTGTGCTGGGATTGCCACGACCCACGAGCAGGACCTTGCAAGGGTGAGCGGCTGCCCAGGGGTCCCCTCTGGTGCCAGCAGGGTCTCAAGTGACCCCTGGTCTCACCATGACATGGAGGTGAATGAAGCTGATGTTGCCATGGGGCCACCCTGCGGCGTTAGGGTTGTGTTTTAATTACTCTAGCAGCCTTCCAGAAGGCTGATCTTTGTCAAGTTATTAATTTAGTACTATACAGCAACTGTAATTAATTAGTAATCTCATAGTGCATTTTCCTTCCAACTCAACCTACTGGTAGGAGGTAGACAGCACTGCCCTGGACAAGTAGAACTACTCGCTTTTTGTACACAATATGGTAGGACTGCTGTTCTCTCCCTTGCACCCTATTTGCATGATGAGCCCTGAGGAGAAAAGATCCTCCCATGCCTGACCAGCTCGCTCCAGTGCTCAAAGCAGCACAGACTGCAATTTGCCCTGCTTTAACTTAGCAAGGGTAGAGTAGACTTGCCATTCTATCTCAGGGCAAAGCAACATTTTTAACAGGCCAAAGTCTTCCCTCTGGAAGCCCAAGGCATCAGTTCTGCTGACTCCCCTCCTTACTTCTCCAAGAATCAAGACCTCTGTTATGTCATGATCGCTATGCCCAAGATGACGTCCAACTGTCACATCACCCACAAGTCCTCCTGCGCTCACAAGCAACAGGTCCAGCAAGGCCCCTTCCCAAGAAACACAGACCTCATCTCTATGAAAGGTGTGCTGTTCAAAGCTGGAATGACAGATACTGTCACATTAAAGCACAAAATCCTCCCTGACCTCTACCTAAAAATTGAATGGAAAAAACACTAAAGCCTTGGGTCTTCCTTTGCGCTAGCAAATGCCCCTGAAACATTAACTGTGATAGCATATTTTCAAAATGTGTAACGCTGGTGAACTTAGTGTCTGCTTTTCCTCTCTGCCTGCAGTGATTTGCGCAGTGGTAGGGGGGTAGGGGGGTTAAAGCAGGATCCTAACCCAAACCCTTACCCTAACCCTAACCCTAATGACCGTAACCCTAACGACCCTAACCCTAACCCCTAATCCTAACCATAATGACCCTAACCCTCCTTATCTAATTGATGACTAACTTGTTTAGCATTGTTTTGTTAGGGATAGAATGGACAAAGAATGGAGGGGCTCTGGACAGATGAAGGGAATGATGTCAGGAAAGGAAGAAAATGTTCACTGAGCTCATCCTGGGACGAAGGGGAATCTGCATGGGAAAGGAAGAACCAAGATCAACAATGAGTAATGTGGCAGACATGGCCCTGAAAGAGCAGGATGGTGCCGTAAATCTGCCGGAACAAAGAAACAGCAAGAGAGGCTCAAGGAGAGCAGACCTGCTGAAGCAGCCCAAGCAGATAAGGAGGGATCCGGAGCATGAAAACATTTATTGAACTAAGGGGATGTATATGCTTGCAGGTGCATAACATTGATAAAGATTGTGAACGGTCAGCGAAATCACACTCATTAGTGTTCTGGTTTTGTTTAGTGAGGGGGGGCTAAGGTGGCAGCTTCTGTAGGAAACTGCTAGAAGTTGTTCCCCTTTGTTCAGTGGACTCGGCCGGGCCTAGGGCAGACCCGCTGCTGGCCAAGGCCGAGCCGATTGGGAGCAGAATGTTCCGTAATAACGCCTCTGCGATAACATATTTAAGAAGGGGAAAAAAAAGGGAGAGAAGATGTGAAGCAGCTGAGCAGGGGCAGAGAGGGGGAGGCGCGAGCCTTGTGGGCCTTGCAGGCCTCACCCTCTGGCCTCCCGCCGGGCGGCGACTGGGCCCAACTCAGCCCGGCCTGGCTGCAAGAAGTGGAGAGGAGATGAGATGTGAATAAGATGTAAAAAGGATCCTGAGAGGCGTCTGCCAGCCTGTTGTGAGGAATGGCTGCAGACGCCAAGGTCAGTGAAGAAGGAGGGGGAGCAGTAATGCTGCTCCTGGCCAAGATTCCCCTGCAGTCCGTGGTGATGACCATGGTGGAGCAGGTTGTCCCCCTGCAGCCCATGGAGGCCCACAGAGGGGCAGAGATCCCCCTGCAGCCCGTGGAGGAGCCCACGCTGGAGCAGGTGGAGGCCTGAAGGAGGCTGTGGCCCATGGAGGCCCCGCTGGGGCAGCCGTTCTGGAGGGGCTGCACCCGTGGAAGAGATGACCCACGCCGGAGCAGTTTCACGAAGGACTGTGGCCCGTGGGAGGGACCCCACAAAGGAGCAGGGGAGGAATGCGAGGAGTTCTTCCCTGAGGAGGAAGGAGTGGCGTGAAACAATATGTGATGAACTGACTGCAACCCCCATTCCCTCTTCCCCCCTGTGCCGCTTGGGGGGAAAGTGGTAGAGATAATGTTAAGCCCGGGAAGAGGGAGGGGTGGGGGGGAGGTTATCTTGTTCCCTGTCTCATTCTCCTGCTAGTTTTAGAAAATAAATGAATAGTTTTCCCCAAGTCGAGTCTGTTTTGCCCATGACGGTAACTTTAAGGATTTCTCCCAGTCCTTATCTCAAACCTCGAGCCGTTTTTCTTATATTATCTCCCCCTGTTCTCTCGGAGGGTGGGGGGAGTGAGAGAGACACTGCGCAGTCTGGTCCCGATCGTTAGAATAGGAAGACCGCACCTCCAGAGCTAATCCCCTGGATTTACCACCCAGCACCCATCTCTGTGCAGAAATGAAATACAGAAATACCTCAACTCTGTGTGTGATTGGCTCTGTGCACACAGGGTAAAGAACCCAGATTTGGGAAATCAGGGAGATGCTCTGAGCCGCACTGTCTGGCCTCTCCCTGGGCACGTCAGAGGGCACATCACGCTCTGCGACTTGGTCTCCACCTGGGACTTGCTGAGCCCAACCCAGAAGAAGAGCCCAAAGCAGTGGTACCAGATGGGCTACGAGTGCAAGGGAAGCGGCTGGGCTGCCCTCGAGCAGTGGGCTCCACGGAAAGATGCTGTTCCCCGTGCTTCAAGGATGATGCTCTGCTGGGCAGGCAGCATTGGGCAGGGATGCGGGAAGGGCAGCCAGGCCTCCATCTCGCTCTGGGAACTGAGGCCAGCCCTGGCACCCTGGACATCAAGGACTCCTAGGCCACACAAGCGCATTCCAGTAGCAAGTAGAAAAAACCTGTGAGATATTAGATCCACGCTGATATCAGTTCCTGGAAACAGCACGGAAATCTGCTCAGCTGCAGGGATTCCTGGGCTGTGGCGCCTGCCACGTGTGTGAAGGGGACAGGGATGGGGACCTGCTTTGTTGCAGGCACCTGCCAGCCCATGGCCGTGCTGGGTGTTCCTGTGCCTGCAGTGGGGCTGAGTGGGCACGGGGACACCCCTCCGCCAGCGCCATGTCCCCGCCTGGCCACACTCAGCCCTGGCACCCCAGCGGCTGTGGAGGGATCAGCCCTCAAGAGCGGCAGGGGCTGACTTGTCTTTGTAGCAGGTCTACCAGTGCCCCTGCCACGGGGGAGCCGCCCCCCACCTCTCGCCAGAAAGCTCTCCCCACCGCAGCATCCCCAGCCACCCTGCCATGACGGAGACACCACTGTCCCCTTCCCCACCAACCGCTCTTCCCTCCCTTGGGGTGCAGGGCTCTGGGGGGCTTTACCAGGCGACAGGCTATGTCCGAGGGCTACAGGCCTTTTGCAGGGCTGGGCAGCTCCTACACTGGTGCCTTGTTTCAAAAAGCAAGAGAGGCACGTTAGCATGGCTGGGGTGACCCCCCCCAGCATGCAGCCGGCTGCTGCTGCCCCCCTCTCCACATGCTCCCCTCCCCATAGGGACAGTGCCAGTGGCGGGCAGCTCCTCTTCAGGGCCTCTACGCGTGTGCACGGCAGCAGAGCCCCAGACGGTGAGTGCGGCCATGCCGTGGAGATGGGACTGGGCGGCATTGCGGTGGCAGCGCTCAGTCGCAGGCGGGATGGATGCCCACGGCGGGGGGGGTCGGGGACCTGCTGAGGCTGGCAGGTTGCGCGGCAGAGGGGCTGGGCCTGCGTGGGCCTACTCTGCGTCGCCTTGTCCCAGCATCACCTGGCCCAGCGCCGGGAGCGGAAAGGAACTGAACAGCCCAGAACAGTCCAGCGGCCCCCGCTCAACCAGCTGCCCCCTCCCCACAGCCGAGACTGCTGTGCCCCGCCACGCTAGTCGTGGAGAAGGTGATGGAGGGGCTGAAGCCGGGCCAGCGAGGGGTGGACGAGGATGGGGAGCTGGGTCGGCTGCTGACGGCCTCAGCCAAGAAGAAGCTGCCGCAGGAGACGGAGTTCAAGCCTGCCAGCCGCGGCTCCTCTCGCCAGCCAAAGCTCTCGCGGCTCAGCCTCCGGGCCAAGGCCACTGAATGCCACGGTGGCCCTGAGCAGGGGGCGCCCAGCAAGCAGGGTAGGTACAGAGGGCGAGGGGGCCTTCTCTGCGCTCTGCACCCCCGCGGCTCACAGCCCCTCTCCCCACGGGCAGTGACTGCACTGGAGGACCTGGGGGATGGCATCCCCGTGCGCCAGGAGGTGCTTTTCCTTGCGGGGCGCCTTTCCATGAAGTGGGAGCGGGTCTACCCAGTCGGCGCTGGGCTGCACAACCCGGGGAACACCTGCTTCCTCAACTCCACCCTGCAGTGCCTGACCCACACGCTGCCGCTCACCAGCTACCTGCTCTCCAAGGAGCACAGCCAGACCTGTGAGTGCGGAGGCCCGTCTGGGCGGGCAGCAGGGGAGGCGGAGCTACCCGCCTGTCCTGCTCCCGGTGCTGCGCTGAGCACCTCTGCCCGTGGCTCTGGCAAGGGGTGTCGGGATGCGCCTGTTCTGCTCCCTGCTGCCCGTTTCTCCATCTAGAGGTCATTCCTGTGTACAGCTTGGTTTTCCTGGCTGTAGCGCTGTTCCCGAGCTCTGCATCCTTGTGCCTGGGGAGGCTTTGTCTCTGCTGGTCTTAGTCAGGACTAAGAGGGGTCCAACAGGTTCTCCTGGCTTCCTGGGGGCTGAGCTGGCTGTCCCAAACAGCCCCTGCCTGTGGGGACTGCGTGAGGACAGGACAGAAGGCTGCGCGCAGGCAGCAGCTGCTGTTGATGGGTGACTTGGAAAGGGAGTCCAGCGGGCACCGCTCCAAGCTGTGACCACAGGGAGCACGCAGGGCTCACAGCACCGTCCATAGGGCTCTGGTGGGATCTTAGCCCTTTAGGGATGACCAGTGGGCTCCTCCAGCGCATAACCATGACCCATTTTCCATCCACGTAGATGCTGTCTCATCTGAGGGGGTTGCGGTGGCTGGTACCGTAACTTGGGCTGTGCCAGCTGGGGTGGTGTGTGCTGGTCCCTGTGCACCCGGGATGCCCCAGAGCTGCACCGTAGCACAGAGCTCCTAGGGAAAACTGAGCGCGGCTGAGCTGGGTTGGACCAGAGATTCCCCCCGTCCTCTGTACTGCCTCCGCCTCTCCTGAGTTTGTCCCAATGTCCTGTCTTCTCCTCTCCCGTTCCAGGTCAGCAAAGAGGCTTTTGCATGATGTGCATTATGGAGAACCACACGATCCAGGCTTTTGCCAACAGTGACAATGCGATAAAGCCAGAGTCCTTCACCCGAGATCTCAAGAGTAAGGATGGCTGCCCTTCCCTCCCCTCCCGTAGCCATACAGGAGAGTGGTGACTAAGGCAGGAGCAGAGCCTTTGAGATCGGCACAGGTCTTGGCAGATGGCTCTTCTGAGATGACTCACCGAGCCTGACAGGGCCTGGCGACTTCATGGGCTGCATGGAGCTTCCCTTGTGGCTGGCATGAGTCTGAAATCTGGTTTGGGTTGAGGGGGCTCAGACCGTGCCTCGAGGGAGGGAGAGAGGAAGGGTGGGCTTTTATCTGTTCCAGCACGTGCTGGGGCTGATTCCTCCCTCTCCTGCAGGGATTGCCCAGCACATCCACCTCGGCAGGCAGAAGGACGCACACGAGTTCCTGCATTACGCCATTGATGCCATGCAGAAAGCCTTCCTGAATGGCTGTACCAAGTATGTGGGGCCTCTGATGGCCCATCACTGCTCTTCTGCGCTGTCCCCTCACTGTCCCCTGCGCCCACGGGAGGGGACTGTGTGGTAAGCGTGTTCCCCAGGTCAGACTCATAGAGGGAGGTACTGACTCCAGGGGCCTGGGGTGGATGGCCCCCCTCTTTGCCCCTCTGTGACACAGCTCTGGGCTGTTGTCTGCCTTCTCCCTTCGCCTGACTCCTCTGCCCCAGCACAGCTGCGGTCCTGTCCCCAAATGCTGAGGCTGCTACGGGTTTGGATGCTGTCCCAGAGGTTGAGGAATGCAGGCGTGCTGGCTAGGGCAGCCCCAGCTCTGTGGCTGTGGGAGATCAGCTTTCCCCTGGGCCCTCTGTCCTGGGCAGCCTGCGTGGCCTCTGTGTGCAGCGCCCAGCTCTGAGCTGTGGCCAGGAGTTTCTGCTCCTTCTAGAGAAAGGTGCACATGGGAGCCCGCTGTCACCCTGTGAGCCCCGGCACTGGGAGGGCAGCCTGGCAGAGACTGCGACTCCCTCTGCTCCCGCAGCTCTGCAGCCCCTTGGCTGGCCGGAGCACGCCGGGGAGCTGCCCTGAGAAGACAGCGGTGGCCGGCGGGGGTGGCCATTGTGGAGGGGTGGTGCGTGATCCAGTGCTGCTCTCTCTAGGTGGGATCGCCAGACCCAGGCCACAACGCTCATTCACCAGGTCTTTTACTGCTACCTGCGGTCCGGTGGTGAGTGCTGGTTGCCAGGTCCTGGGCCTGTGACTCTCAGCTGCTGCTTCCCTGACAGCCTTGCAGCACAAATCTTTGGGAAGATTGCTGCGCTGTGCAAATTCTCCAGAGCTGCAGTTGGTCGGTCTTGCAGTACTGACCTGGGGTACTGGCCTCCAATATTCTCACACTGTGACTTGTGACCCCAGCTCATTGCCACCAGCAAAGGAACCTCTGTTGCCAGCTTTCCAGCAGCATTTGGTGGGATTGCCAGCCTTCCTCCTTGCCAGGCTGTGAATGGCAGTACTGCCATCCCAGAGCCCACACCCGGAGCACAGGAACACTGCAGCTGCCTGCGCTGCACTGGGGTGGTGGTGGGTGCTGGGATGGTGCCAGGCTGTGCTCACTCCTCTTTCTGTCGCAGTGACGTGCTGGCTGTGCAAGGGCATCTCAGACACCCATGCCCCGTACCTGGACCTGGCGATGGAGATCAAGATAGTGCGGCAGGATCGGGAACGGGGAGGAGCTCTGCTCTCGCGGGGATGTTCCTGCAGCTGCCCCGTGCCTGCTCTCAAGGCTCCTTCACCTGCCAGTGCCAAGGCATGCTGCAGGCCAGAGGGAAGCAGCTTCCCTTGTCGCGCTGCCTTCTGTGCCGGGCAGAGCAGCGCCCGTTCCCTGAGTGCGAGCCATGACTTCCCCAGCTGTGCGGTGCGGGGGGAGCTTGGCTCATCCCGGCATCTTCCTAAGCATGACCTCTGCCTGGGGAGAGCGCGTCCCCCTCCCTCGAACGATGGGACTCGTAGGACCGCTGGGCTGCTCTTGCTCTAGCAAGAAAGCCGTCTGCTGTGCAGGCGCCCGAGACATCCTCTCTCTGCAGGATGTGGCGTATCCCAAGTTCCTGAACGTCCGCCCTTACATGTTCCAGAAGAACGGGGATCCTGTCGTGTATGGGCTCTATGCCGTGCTGGTGCACGCCTGGGACAGCTGCCATTCAGGGCACTACTACTGCCACGTGAAGGTGAGCCCGCGGCGCTCTCCTGGCGCCCGTCTGGGCTGGGGGCTGCTGGGGGCTGGTGGGTCCCTGTCGGGCGCAGGAAGGAGGGTGCTCAGCCGATGGAGTGGTGTGGAGCAGTGGGTGGGGGTGCAGGCTGTGCTCTGCTGCAGAAAGCACAGAGGTCTGCTGGCAGAGTCCCTTTGCCTGCCCTGGGCCGCCTGTGGGTTTTGGGGGGAGGAGCTCTGCTGGCGGGTGCTGTTCCTGCTGCTCTTCAGGCCAGGAGGGTCCCCGGACACAGCCCGACCCCCTTCTCTCTTCTCCTTCCGCAGGCCAGCAACAGGCAGTGGATGATGACCTGGTCCACCCCAGCAACATCACAGCGGTCCTCAAACAGAAGGCCTACCTGCTGTTCTACCGGAGGTGAGAATGTCCTGTGTCTCCCGGCCCCCGGCCCCTGCTCTCAGCATTTGGGACAGGGCTGGTACACGTGCCTGCCTGCTGGAAGGATATTGGCCCACGTAGTCCCAATGTCCACGTGCATGTGCTGGCTCGGAGGAGGGTGGCGGGGAGAGGTCCAGCCCCTTGTCAGGATTTTGCTGTAGATCAAGAGCACCTCACCTGCTGGGAGCTTCTGGCTCCTGTTTCTTGTGTGCCTCTCTGATGAGAACATTCTCATCACTCCAACCCTCGCAGTTCATGCGTGTGCTTCTCTGCCTTCACCAGAATCCCTGGCCCCAAGGAGAGCTCGGAGGGGCCCATAACCAAAGCTGCCTCCAGCCACCTGGCCACACTGGTGGTGTCTGCCATCAGGTCAAGAAAACGGTGACCAAGGCGCCTCTGTCTTCCCCGCTGCTGGGCCGGGTGAGTCCTGAGGGCTGCTCTCGGCCAGCGCTCCCGGGAGCTGGGAGCTGCTGTCCCTCTGTCTGCTCTGCGCGGGCGGGTGGGCTGCAGCTTCGCAGGGAGGCAGGCACGCTGCTCTGAAGGGGCAGGCACGAGGGAGGGACCCTGCTGAGCCAAGGGTTCCTGTGTGGGCCTGGGGAGGGATGAGGTGGGCAGTGTCACTCTGTGTCTTGGGTTCCTTGAACTCTCTCCTCACTGAACTTCTCTCTCTCTCTTTATCTAGAGAGCAGACATGCTGCCAGGGAAGAAGCCGCCAGGGCCCGCAGCACGTTCAGGACGGGGACAAAGCTGCTGAATGGAACTGCTCCGCTGAAGCGACCCGCTGGGTCCCCATTGCCCAAACTGCCCCTCCCTGCTGGCCCCAGCACCAGGCCAGCTGTCCCCAAACTGTCCAAGCCAGCAAAACTGAAATTGTCCCTGCTGGCCTGCGCTGCTCTGTAGCTCAGCGGCACCACGGCACCACCACGGGCCAAGAAGCTGAGGCTCTCTGCCAAAAACGTGAGCCTGAGCTTCTGCCCAGAGACTTCAGTTGGCACCTCGTGTCTTTGGACCTGGGGCTTGTGTCGCGGGCGAGTGTGGAGCCAGCACTGGGGATCTTGCGAAGCCGGCGGTGGGTGGGGAAAGCCCCCCAGCCCCAGGGCTGTGGCAGTGTCTCTGCCCTCCCTCTGGGTCAGGGCACGGGGCCAGGCCCCTACTGTTGCTCACATCCCTGAGCGCTGCAGGAGAAATGGCTCCTGCCCCCTCACTCAGGACGGAGGGGCCGGCGGGACGGCCTCACTGGCCGTTGTGGGGTAGCACGTCCCCTGGGGTGAGGGGGAGCAGGTGACCCCGCAGCTGGGGGTTGTAGAGTTGCCTTCTCCCCAGGCACTGGCATGGGACCGGCCCTCTGCATCTCCCCCCTTAGGAAGGAGAAGAGGAAAAAGAGGAGAATGGAGGAGACAGAAGAGCTGTGCTCTGGGATGCTGTCCTTGGGCCAGTGAGGGGCTAGGGTCACGCGAGAGCCCTGTGCACCTCTGCTCTGCCTAAAGTCAGGCTCTCTGGGCTGCGACGAGGTGCCTCTTGTCTTTCTGTGGGTGGGACGATCCTTGCCATGGAGCCACCTGAAGCGCTGGCTTGCTGGGGGTGGTGTCACCCCTCTCCAAGTGCCGCAATGGGGCGTGGCTGTCCCTGCGCCCCATTGCCCTGGAGGGAGCTCCAATTCTTCCCTCTGTGGTCTGGCAAGAGTGAGCTGACCTGCTGCCTTCCTCAGCCCTAGGACAGCTGAGACAGAGCCCAGGAGGACAAAGCGCTGGCGGAGCGTGGAAGCTGGCGCTGGAGAGAGCAAGCAGTGCAAGCGAAAGCCGGAGGAGGCCTCAGCAGCCCAGCCGTGAAGCAGCCAGATACCAGCGGCATCCACGTCACAGATGACACCCCAGGTATGACTGTGTGCCTCCGTCCTCCCTGGTGCCTGGCAGGCGAGAGCCGGCTGCTCGTCTGCCCACGCAGCCCCTCAGAGCACTGGTGCCCAGTCCCTGCTGCTTGCTGGTCCCCACAATGGCCTGGTGGTGCCCATCTTCCTGACCCCATCCTTGGCTGGCCTGCCCGCAGGCCTGCGCGCCGCTCATGCAGGAGAGCTGCCCGGTTGTTCCCTGGATGAGGGCGTGCTCCTCTCCAGACGTGCGGGGATGGGTCCCTTGAGGGGTGAATATTTACCCCCAGCTCCTCCCTGCCCAGGACAGGCCCTAGTGTGCCCAAACCCCCTGTGCCATCAGGACCATGTTAGTCCCGACAGTGTCTCCTGGGTTGAGATCCACCTTGGAGATGGAGCGACACAGGAGCTCCCACTGCTCCCTCTTGCTTGTCCTCACTCATCCTGTTTCCGCAGCGCCAGCGTACTCCTGGGACCGCCAGCCCGGAGACTGGAACAGGTGCTGCCTTG
>WHYT01000716.1:12650-28140 GCA_009806455.1 Tetrax tetrax
TTTCCTCCCTTCATCCCTTGGGCTCATTTCCTCTCCTCTTCCTCCTTTGCACCTCTGAGAAGAGCCATTTGATCCCTTCTGGGAGGGGGGTTGGCTGTAGGGATTGGGGGTGGCAGGGCTCGGAGGAGGCAGCGTCTCCCACGCTGTCCCGTCGTGGGCTGAGGGGTAGGGGTCTCCTGAGGGTGGGCAGGGTTTGTAGAGCCGCTGGCTGGGGAGGGGCTGCTGGGTGGCTGATATGTCTGGCAAAGGACAGAATGTTAGTTCCACCACAAATTCCGTCAGAAGTCGGGAAACTGCTGAAATCCCCAAGGAAAGGAGAGCGTGAGTGAATGACTAAAGCTCATCCAGAGGGAGATCAGACCCCTGAAGAAGCAAACGACCACCACAGACAGATCTGAAATGCTAATGCAAGTGTTTTTTTAATAACCCCACCTCACTTTTGCATATGTATGTCTGTATTGTGCAATCCTATGGATATGGATACCTGCACCGGATAAATTTTGGGTAAAATGCGCTGTGGGTGTGCGTGCTTTTGGAGGAGCGATCCCCCACGCACCCAGCACCGAATAAACATCCCTGCTTTAGAACTCTCTCCGAGTTGTAGTGTTTGATCCATGCGTCACTGGGATCGAGGGCTGTCAGGAGCTGCCACCGCCTCCAGCAAATCCAGCCCAGGACTCCTCTGGGAACCCAAGGTCTCCGGCCAGGATGAGGGACACGGACGCTGCTTTCCCCTTCGCAGGTTGAACCGACAGTGAAGCTGAACGCGTGTCGCAGAGACACACACGCAGGACACAAAGGCAGACGGTCACGCAGCCCGCTGCAGCCAAGACACTGCTGCCAGCAGCACCCACGGACGGGACCCCCATCACACACCAGCACCCACAGCCACGTCCCCTCCTCCTCCTCTGGGACCTGGCACAAACAGGCCGTCGCTCGTGCAAGTGCACGCAGGGCTCGTGAGCACACGGACGCTGGCAGGTCCCCCGAGCACCAGCATGGCCTCTCTGCTGCCCAGGACCCCAGCCCAGACCCCAGGCCCACCTGTCCCAACTGGTCCAGCCTTGTTTGCTGCTAAACACCCCACAGACACCCGGTTTGGGGGGATACAGACCCTTGCCCCCTTGGCAGCCGACACCAGGCACACAGTCCTGCTCCAGCCACCAGCACCCTTCCCCCTGTTAAGCGACGTAAAATGATTAAGCAATATAATTTTAGAACAATATGATTTTTGAAAATTCTATAAATATTAGGCAGTTTTTGCTATCTATGTAACTGCAGTCACATAAGCTAGACTTCGTATGTAATCTATTCATCCTTAGAGAGAACTGGCAGTTTTAGAATTGTCAGGAAAATTTATTATTCTGTTTGTTAAAAGTTAGCCTAGGATAGCCGGGGTGACTAAGAGGGGTGGTAGAACAAAGGTAGGCCTTGAGGATGGAGGATGGAGGCCCTGAGCAGATCAACACCGTGACCTGCTCTCAAGACCGGAGATTTTAAGGAAGGTTCGACCAGCGGATTCGAGGAGGGGGCACTCTGATGACCCGCGGGCCCACCAGACCACCCTCGACTCCAAAGACTGAGCGTGCGCAAGTCGGTGGGGAATAACGTGGAGATTATGTGGGGATAATGATTTCTACGAAAACTAATAAGCACGTATCAATATTCCGGGAATTGTTGATTATTACGTATGAGGTTACTGAATACAGTCCGCCTGGATTTTCAGACCGGCACGCAGGCTGGGTGGAAGGATCCCCCGCGCGCCCGGCACCGCAATAAAGAACACCTGCTCCTTACCGCTACGTTGGGGTTACGGAGTTCGAGTCCCCATTTCGGTGACACCTACACGCCCAACCCTCCGGTTGGCGTCCTGATCAGCGTATTTCAATACTAGAACCGATTTACTGCTAAAATGTCCTGGGTGTTTTCTTTACACATAGATAGCCCTTCCCGCACCGTATTTCTTTTAACGATGAACTCGTTTCTATTTCACACTGTTGTCTAGGTAAATAGTTGTTCCTTGAAGCAGCTAGTCCTGAAAAACCCTAAAGAAAATTTCATCATACGTTGAAAAAAGTCAGGACAGGTGACCTTTCTTCCAGGGCACGATGCAGAAGTTCTCTTCTCAGTACCTTTTTATTACATTAAAAAAAAAAAAAAGTTTTTACATACAGTAGTCAAAAGCCTCCAAAACTTTGAGCAGATATGGTTTATAATTTTAAAAAGATTGAAAATTTGAAATGAAGCAATGTTTGTGATACCAAGGCATCAAACAAGCTAAAAATACACCTGAAAATATTTTAATTTAATTTTAATATGCTCTTTCACATCAGGAGCCTCAGTAACTTGCACTGCATCAATCCCCTCATAACATTCAAGTTGCATTCCATTTCATTAGCAAATGCTAGAATCCAGCTTGTTCCTAACAATCAAAAAACCCAAATAGTAAAACTACTACTAAGAAAAAATAACACGTTGGCCTAAATCAGAACTGCTAACTTTAAGGAATGAAATATATTTTCTGGTGTAATATTCTTACTGTGTTTACTTGCTAGTTTATATGTTAGCATAACAAGCATTGGTGGTTAGTATAAAAGAGAAGATTCTAGTCTAACGATGCAAGGGACTGCGTGTTTTATAATTTACACTGCCGTAAAAGTAAACAGAGGAGTAATAAGTATGGAATATTGGAGTTATTACCAAAAAAAATTAAAAAAAAAACAAAACCAAACACAGAACAAGATAAAAAGGAAAGACAGATGCTGTACTTCCTTCCTTTTTAAGAAAGGCTAAAAATGCTAGATGCACCCAACAGAAACTTCTGTTGTCATTTCTTAGGTAAAAAAAAAACTTTGGAACTCAAGGTTTGAGTTCAGGCTTTCACAGATAACCTTGCTATTGTTCATGTCATTCTCTTCCCGACTACTTAGCAGCGTTGGGGATCTTTTATCGTACCCCTTGAGGTGAATTACACGCCGGGCTGCTTTTTATCTCACCAACAAAGGAAACTCCACCCTGGCATTCCTGCTTCCAGAGAGTTTAACCCCTTCCACAGCTGGACCTTCTTGCCCTCCATACCAGGTGATTTCTTTGTCGCAAATGATAGGAATTACGGATCCTAAGCTTGAAAGTGCCTAGAAATAATGTCTCAATTCTGATCCCGGTGGTACCTAAATCCCTTCCAAGATTTTTAGTGTATGGCATCCTTACGGGTGTTTGTTAAGACACCTGACTCAGTCAGCTGCCGGTGTTTATTACCCAGGAGAGCATTTATTATCTGTGCCATTACCTTTCCGTAGGGACACTGAACCCACCTCCCTGCCTCTGGAATTGTGTCGTGAGTGTAATCCTATGAGTCTACTCGCAGTAAAAGCCGTGCTGCTCATCAGAAAAACCCCAAACTCTTAAAACCTTCATTAGTAAAACTCATATATTTCTCTGTCGCAAGGCTGCTGTGATGATAAATCAGCTGAGGAATACTGAGACGTGAGGCATGCAGAAACGATGCAAATAAGAGATAAATAATATGTAAATAGAAAGTGAGCTGCTCAGGAATCACACACGGTAGTCAGAAACACGACCTGTGGAACACGTCACAGAACGCAGGCTTGAGAGCTGATAGTGAAAAGCCCCAAAGCTGCGCAATCCCATACACTCCAGACTCAATTTAAAACTGGAAGAATCTGTGAAAATCTTCATGAAATATTGGAATAACATAAAGTTGTTCAACTACCCTTAAAGCCTAGGGATACCGGAGTGACAAATTAGCACTCACTACAGCCAGTAAATGTCTGGAGTCCTGTCAGTGCAAAGCCTGCGCAAGATTACAATCAGCTGCTTTTTAATCCACTGATACGTGTGCCAAAAAAAAATAACTCTTACATGGCCAGCTGCATATTGACCCGTTTCTGCTGCATTCACTACAAAATCAATAGCCATTGCTGTCGGCAACAACCCAACCGATCACAGGTTCATAGAATCACTTGGGGTGGAAAAGACCTTAAAGATCATCAAGTCCAAGCGTTAATTTAACGCTGCCAACCACCAAACAAAGTCCCTAAACACCACATTTACAGTCTTTTAAATACTTCCAGGGATGGCAACTCATCCGCTTCCCGGGCAGCCTGTCTGAATGCTTGACAAGCCTTTCAGTGAAAAAAAAAAATTTCCTGCTATCCTATCTAACATGCAGTCAAACACACCGTTACGGCCCGGAGCCGAAGCAGGTTTGCAATTCCCTCGGACTAAATTAAGGTGAACCGACATCAAACATCGATTTAGGATTTTATTTAACATTTGGAGGAACGACTTTGGAAACTTGGAAAGCATAGAGGGTTGGTAGCCGGGGCTCTTACCGGAATATTTCTAAGAAGGGAAAAGGAAAATAGAAAGGAGAAAGGAAAAGAGGGAAAAAGATAGCACCACCCTTGGATCCAGCGATCCTCGGTGGGGTAGCAGGCGACCGTGATGGTCTGCTGGTGGCTCCCTGTCTGTTACAGTCTCATTGCCGCCTCCGCTTCCGCCCCTTGCAGACGGATACGGTCTGGTTCCAGAGAGCTCCGAGTCCTCTGCGCAGGCGCCAAATGTGAGGGGTGGTGGGAAGCCCCCTCCTCAGATGGCCGCCGTGTGACCCCCAGCCGTATTTCGGGGGCCTGTGGAGCTGCACATCCCCCTGCAGCCCCCAACCCCCCTGTGCAGACTGCACCCCCACAGCAATGTTTGAGAGATTACCTCTTTCAGTGTCTGACACAAACCAAGGCTAAAAATATTTGGCATACTTGACTTGGAACTGTTACACAAAATATAACGCTAACTGAAATCTAGCTTTCAGAAAACTGCTTTACGTTTCAGTAATTCTGTTAAAAACGTCACAGTGGAAAGGTTGTTCATAGAGAAATCAAAGGAGCTATTTCTCTTGAGAGTGTTATTTTATTAAAGCCTGAAATAACACTACTTTAATCCAGGAGTAGTAGTCAAAAAAAAAAAAAAAAAGTGTACTTCACAGCACTGCAGAAAATTTGCAAGACGGGTGCCTGTACAGCCCGAACTAGGAGCACGGTGTCCCCGCTGCAGAACGGCGTTAAAGCTTACGTTTGTACTAAAAATACATTTTAAAAGCCTTGCTATGCGAGTCGACTTTTCTTTTTATTCTTTCGTGGTAACGAACCCGGAGGTTACCAGAACGGGCCCAGCTCCAGGCACGCAGCATGCACGGAAAATTAAATATTTTTGTGTGTTTTGGAGAAGGGAAAAACCCTGCCGAGGGGGGAAGCGGGGCACAGCTGGGCCCGGGCCCGGCCCCGGCCCCGGCCCCGGCCCCGGCCCGGGCCAGGTCCAGCCCCAAAGCCGGGCTCAGGGATCGCCCGGGGGACACACACACAGGGCAGCGAGCGGCTGGAAGCCTGTAGGCAAAAACCTGCGGAACCCACGGTAAACTCAGCCCGTGAAAGCCCTTCCAGGCGCCGCCAAGCCCTGCCTTTGCCGGGGAGGGACCGCCCGGCCCAGGGCGGGGACGCCGAGGCCCAGACCCCGGTCGCGCTCCGCCCCGCTCGGCCAGACGCCGCCCGGAGCCCCTCTCAAGATGTCGGCCGCAAGAGCCAGCCGGGTGAGCGACCCAGACGGGCTTTCGGCGGTCGGGGAAGGGACGGGGAGCGCTGCAGGGTGAAGGGCTGGAGGCTGCCGTGGGTCTCGGGGCCTCGGCAGCTCCCGGCCCGCCGTGGGGCTGGAGGCGGCCCGGCGGGAAGCCTCGGCGTTGCCTTCCCCCGGCACGTACCGGTGGCGTGTTTTTTTTTAAATACATAGTCTGTAAAAAATTGTTTTCTGAAGTACTAGTCCTCCCGTTAGGAATTAAGAATATTCCTTCGAGAAAAAAAAAAAAAAAAAGAAGTGACTGAACCACCACCAGCCTCCCATTAGACGGTTCAAAGGGCTCGGAGCCGCCTCTGCCCCACTCTTCTGGCTTCCAGAGTCGTTACTGAATTTGGGTGAAGGGTGAAGGGTTGGGGTGGCCGAGCGGCTGTGTCCGTCCGTCCCTCGGGCGGCCGTTGTCCTTCCTTCCTTCCCTCGGGCAGGGGCTCTTGTCCCCTCGGCCTTCTCCCCTTGGTTCCGAGACGACGTCTCCACGACATGGAAGGTGACGCTCGAGCACGGACGGTTGGGGTTCAGCTCTGCCGAGAAACACGCCGCTGACACGGGCTGGCCTTTCCGAGCGGGGCAGAGCCGGCGTAAAGCGCGAGGAGTTGGGTTGGAGCGTGGCCGCCAGAGAATTGGCGCTGGAGTCGGACAGGAGGGAAGTAGACAGGGCAGGCAGGTGGTCACGCAAATGCGTGAGGTGAGGTCCTTTGTCACCTCTTTGTGGCACCTCCAGGTACGAACCCCGCCATCCAGTTCGTATTTTCATTAGTTGGGAGGAGTCTCCGTTTTTTTTCAGAGTAACTTTCAGTGTTGACCTTGAATGCCACTCTGGTATGAAAACCACGGGAGACTTAAGTTCTCTAGCATAAATTTGACAACTTCTTTCACGTGGATTATCACCTTTAGCGTTATTTAGAATTCAAGATTTTTTCTAGTTTAGATAAACTTTTTCTGTTGTAAAGCCATATATGACTGGATCATCCTTAAAAAAAGTTACTACAACAACCTGGCTTTTTCTGAACCTCATCTTCTTCTTGTCTGTTTCCAGATAAAATAAAGTATAAAACGTTCGGGAGGATCAAGGTCTTGCTAGATATTGTTGGCTTGTTTTGTTTTTCTAGATAATGGTGGCAGCAGTTAGGTAAGAAAGCTTAGGCAAGAAGGTAAAACTTAGATAAAAAAAAGCAACTTACCTGTGAAAACTCCAAATGAGTAACACATTGCCTACTGGAAAATACAATCCTGCAGTATTAATAGTCGCTTAACAGTTCAGTATTCAGCATGTTCTTTTTTTTTTTTTTTTTTAACTTAGCAGATGCTACGAACCATTGCAGGGCACGGATGGAGATCGCGTTCTAGTCAACCCGTGCAAAACGTACACCGGAGCAAACCTGGAGCTGGCTTTAGCTTTGGTGAGCGTTGCGGGTTTTGAAAGAAATAGAACAGTGAAGGACAAATCGCCACGTTAGGAAAAAAGCCCCCAAAACAACCATGTTGTGGTTTAGTATGAACTTACAATGAAGATGTTTATTCTGAATAGATTTCTATTCTTTTTTTTTCAAAAAAGTCTTTGAAAAGCAACATTATTTTGTTCTCCAGATAAAGCCAGACATGTGTGTGATATTTATGAGATTTTCTTTTTCTAACTAATGTCTATCTTGAGCTTTTTTATTGCCAGAGTGTCCGTAGCTTTGAACAATTATGGCACATTAGTCTTAAAAAAGGTTAAAATAACTGTATGTAGTCTTAGCTGAACTTGGTTATGAAGAAATTCCTCCTCATCTTGCCATGATTTAGTGGGTCTGCCCTTAGATGTTTGAAACTAAGAAATGTCAAATTGTCAAATAAGGAACACGTATCTGTCTTCATTTAACTAGCACGGCGTACATTTTTATGTGACGTGGCACTTCCCACTCAATTTTCAATGTTTTGTGGATCAGTTTGTCAGAAGTAAGAAGGAGATGTTCATTAGAGATCAGCAGAGGTTTTCTCTAGAGAGAAAACTTAAGTTGAGCTGCTTTGGTTTCTGGAGAGGCCCAGGGAGGTGGGTCCTCACAGTTTGAATTGTCCTGGAAGGAACAGAGACTTGTTTTTTTTTCTTTTCTCATTACTAGCAAAATTAAAGGGAGTACAGAATTTGTGACTTTTTTTTTTTTTCCTTTTACTTTCTTTTTCAATAGAACTTACTGATGAACAGAAAGAGTTTCAAGCTACTGCTCGTAAATTTGCTGTGGAGGAAATTATTCCCGTTGCTGCGCAATATGACAAAACTGGAGAGGTAAAGCTAGCACGCAGTAGTGGGGAAAAAATAGATTTTTATTTTATTTATTATAAATGAACTGTGTAAAATTAAAAGTGTTCACTGTGATGAATCAGCAGATTCTCCCTGTTTATTTTTATTTCAGTATCCTCTTCCGCTCATAAAACGAGCTTGGGAGCTTGGTCTTATAAATTCACACATACCAGAAAGCTGTGGTAAGTAAAGGTTATTTTTCATCTTTAAAATAAAACAAAGGTTTTAGGGGAGATTTGTATGTGTAATTATGGATTCTGTATAAAATGAACAGTTGCATACTTGAATAATCATTAGGCAGGTTGACACATACAAGTGTTACGAGGGGTGGATGTAATCAGGCACCAAATTAGGGAGATTACAAGTCCGTAATTAATGGCTAGATTTTCTACCACGATTACTCCTGGTGCACTGTTAAATTTTAGATTTTCTTTTTTTGCATTTATATTACCTGAAAAAGAAGCTGGGGAAGTGTCCATAGCAGACCCTGGTTTGTTTTTTTTTTTCCTAAGACTCATCAGAGAGTATATCTTGTATCAAAAATTGAATTAACAATACTAATTCAGGTATAGAAAAGTATAGAAAAGATTCAGTATATTCAGTATAGAAAAGATGAGGCTGGTGCAAAGGGCTGTAGGAGAAGGTCATGAAACTGATTGACTGTTAAAAAGGCAGATGAAATTCAAAATAGGAAAAATTATGTACACAAGAAAGGAAAGAAGCAGTCCAAACTTTCAGATCAGATGGTGTCTTCTGAACAAGTTGCTGCCTCTGGGGAAAAAAAAAAAAGATATTTTGAGGGTTATAACACATAGTGCTGTGAAGATGTCAGCGTAATGCCCAGAATAAATGCAAGGAGACGGTTCTGCGCTCGGTGCGTAGTTGATTTGTGAAACTCCTTGCTCCTGGAGGACAGCGATGCCAAAAATTGTACGGAGGTTCAAGAAGAGACTGGGCCAAATCGCAGAAGAAATGTCTGTCAAGGGTTAGCTAACAAAGATGCCCAAGATACTTTTGGCTGAGGAAATCACCTGAAACTGGGGGAAATATTTTGAGGCAGTATTGCTCTGTTGTGACTGTATATTTATGCACTTCCCAACATGTTGGCTTCGCTCAGAAAGCGTGGGAATATGTAATCATCGAGCGTACGTGGGGTGATCTGGTTTTGATCGTTGATTTTTGTAAATCACTGATACGTTCCGCTTTAAACTCATTTTAGTCAATGAAATATTTAAACCGTAGGCGGTCTTGGCCTTGGCAGTTTTGAAGCATGCCTTATTACGGAAGAGCTGGCTTACGGATGCACGGGGGTGCAAACTGCCATTGAGGCAAACTCCCTAGGGGTGAGTTCTGTCTTTTCTTACCTCCTTTAAATAAAGTCTGTGTCCTTTAAAAAGATGGATTCACGGTCTACGTTTTTCTTTCAGCAAATGCCCGTAATCATCGCAGGAAATGAGCAGCAGCAGAAAAAATACTTGGGAAGAATGACAGAGGAACCAATGATGTGTGTGAGTATGACTTAGGAACACTACAGAATGATCCTCAATCATATTAATAGGTTGGTTTGTTTAATTAAAACACTGGTATCCACTCACAACTTCACCTGGTTTGGTTTTTAAATGAACACTGGCATTTAGTGAAAGTCAAGGAATGTTGAATTGGATGTGTTCAATAAACAAATAGAAGATATGACCTGGGAAACCACCCCAGGGCGCTTACTGAAAATTAATACCTTTTAATTAACATTCAAGAGAAGCTTTAGGAGTTTAAGAAAAATGCAAGGTTTATGTGAGTACAAATGCAACTCCGGTGGGCGTTAAAAACTGCATTATGAATCTGAAACGTTATCTGAACAGTACTTGTTGCGTAGAAAGAAGTGAAGATTCGTGTGCAGTGCATTAAAATCTGAACAACGAAGCCTCGTAAAAAGAAGAGTGCGGCGACCGTAAAATGTTACTCTGTGCTCTCGTTTTCAGATTTTAAAGAGCCTCAGCTTTCGTATCAGAGTTTGTGAAGCGTAAGGTGATGACTTACTGAAAGTTATAGAATGGTTGTTGAACATTAAAAGACAATATTGAGTATTATTCTGGATTTGTACGGAAAATCAACTCTACGCGTTCGGATTCTTGCTCAGACAGTTGTTGAGTTGTTTTTTTTTTGATGTAGTATTTTGGGGTTTTCCATGCAGTTCACGTAAAACTTTCACAGATCAGTTTGGTGCACATAATTCTGCAATGATTTGCGGTTCCTTGAAAACAGAACTTTTATTCCTGGAGATTTCTGCCATTTCTTTTCCTTTAGGCTTACTGCGTAACAGAGCCCGGAGCAGGCTCCGATGTGGCCGGGATAAAAACCAAGGCTGAGAAGAAAGGAGATGAATACGTTATTAACGGTCAGAAGATGTGGATCACAAACGGTGGGAAAGCAAACTGGTGTGTTGGCTTTTTGACTCGTTGCAAACCTGAAGGTTCGTTGCGCGTCACCACGCCACGCTGTACATTTTGCTGCTGTGGAACAAAGTGGGTTCAGCGTTTTTTTCAGGGAGTTGACTTGCAGAGCACGCGCGAGGCAGAGGCTCACGTTACGAGTGACCTTGCTTTGGGGGTGTGGTGACAGAAAGGTCTCGCGCTTTTAGTGAAGGTAGAAAAATTCTGGGGTCGTGGTGTTACATTTTATTTTTTGAAGGGAAGACGTTTTCCAAGTGTCAGAGAACCCAGATTTTGCTGTGGTGTCTGTGGAACAGGCTTCACAATACAGACCTCTGTCGTCGTGTCTCACCTAAGATCACGCTCACCCCAACACGTAAATTCTTTCCAATTCAAGAGGAAAAACTTCTACGTTTATGTATAAAGTTGCATTTTCTCCTTCTTTATTTCCTTGTTCAAGGCAGAAGCATCCCAGCTATCTTTTGATGTCGCTGAACACCATAAATGTGATTTATGTTTAAATTCTAACAGAAAAAAACTTACCTACACCTTCTACTCAGAAGAACAAAATGAAGATACTTGAAATGGAGAGGATAACATAACATTTTGTGTGCAATACCGTGTTTCCTAAGCAATAATTTTTATGTAGGTGCTGTGAATAGATTTCTTTTGTACTATGAATGAAGCTGATTGTAATATTAAGACTTAGAAACCGTGGAAGGTGAAGAACCTTTGCGTGTTGATCTGACGTGTGCAGTAAGAGATGCGCTGCCACTTCCTCTCCCTCGCTGCCTCTCAGTTCCTTTCTGGAAGGGCAAAGAAAAAAGGGTGGTTAACTTATTGATAGATTTATTATATGCTACACATTATGTATAAAAACATTTAACACGTCAGCTAAAAAGGTATCTGATGGTTAATTGTGAGGATAAACTCCCTTCTTCTTTCTTTTGCCCTAGGTATTTTTTGCTAGCTCGTACCGATCCAGATCCAAAAGCTCCTGCAAGCAAAGCCTTTACTGGATTCATTGTGGAAGCAAATAGTCCTGGAATCCAAGTTGGAAGAAAGGTGAAGAGAGTACCCCTTATTTGACAAGCCAGGAATTATTATTTGCTTCTAAACTAATAATGTAACAAAGAAAAAAAGACCGTTAGGCAGCCGAACATTTCCGTGTGCTCACGTACAGTGATCTTTTCCTTTTCATACCATATAGAAACTATTCCTCAGATGTACTTCATAATTATAATTTTATTAATTCCGATAAGGAATTATTTTGAATGATCTAAAGTAAGGTGACTGGGCACAGCTGCAACGAACCTTTAAGAAGCATTTAATTGACAAGTGCCAATTAATGTGAAGTATTACGCCTTGAAGGTGTAAGACAACCACGAGCACGTGGCACGCTTTAATTGCAGCTACTCCTGATCAGGAATAAGTCTCTGAGGCACTGGTGCTAGTTTTTTTTTTCTGGGGGGGTGGGCAGGGAAAGAAAGAAAGAAAACAACGTGTTCTATTTTTAGTAGCAGGCAAAACTGGACATTGGACATCAGGAAATGAACTGGAAAACTTGAAAATCTCATCTATTTCGTTTGTGTTTTACTTGTGTCTGCGTTTTAGGTTTTTTACTTTTTCTGCTCTCACCTCAGAGGACATAGTTGAACTAGAAAAAGACAAATGAGTGATTACAACTACAGAATTAATTTCTTATATGGAGCAAGTAAACTAACTAGCAAATTAAGGGTGTGCTGGTCTGTAAATGCAAAAGTAATATTTTGTGTGTGTGTGGTGATTTTTAGATAAAACTGAAGTGTTTGGGGGGGGAAAAAAGCCTTCTTTATGCTTTGAGTAAACTGAAGAATGAAGAAGTGTGTACCTGGGAAGAATCCAATTTAGTTGTACCTCTGTAAAATTCCCTCTTCAGGAAATGAATATGGGTCAGCGCTGCTCTGATACGAGAGGTATTGTCTTCGAAGACGTGAGAGTTCCGAAAGAAAACGTATTAATAGCTGAGGGAGCTGGCTTTAAAATTGCAATGGGAGCTTTTGATAAGACCAGACCCCCTGTAAGTATCCGAAATAAGTCACTTAAAAAAAAAAATATAATAGCAATTTCTGATTTTCTTTTCTGTGCTGTATTTAATTCAGGTGGCAGCTGGTGCTGTTGGGTTAGCAAAAAGAGCTCTCGATGAAGCTACTAAATATGCTTTGGAGAGAAAAACCTTTGGGAAACCAATTGTTGAAGTAAGTTAAATGTATAAAAAAAAGCTATGTTTTCATACCAGCTGCACGCCTAGAGAATTTTCAAGGTGGTTGATTATTATTTAGCAAGTGTGATTTATTATATCTCTGCCGTTGCTTGGGTTTTCAAGCATATACGTCAGCGCTGTCTAAGTAAATCCAGCTATGGAGTAACTCCCAGGATTCCTCAAAAACTTATTGGTGATGATAGTAAAATCACAAAGAAAACTCCACCAAAACTCACGTACTGTCAGGACATACTTCAGTTCTTCAATTCTCATGAACAGGGATTTTTAGGAAAGGAAAAAACCTCCCTGAGGTACGTGAAGCAAGACTCAGTGTTCATACGAATAGGATACTTTCCCTGCTTACCACACCTCATGAAATATCAATAATCATCAAACTAAACGCAGATCCTCTAAGAAAATAAAGCACAACTTTGTACTTCAGTACTTAATCCCCGTGACTAAGTGGATTTTAGAATTTAAAACGTAAAAATCTAATTCCATGTACATTCGTTATATTCTCGGACGTCCCGGAATTTGAAGCAGGCGACGTTAACCTCATTCCTGTCATCCTTCGTAGCACCAAGCGGTGGCTTTCATGCTGGCCGAAATGGCCATGAAAGTGGAACTGGCTAGGATGGCTTACCAGAGAGCCGCGTGGGAAGTCGATGCCGGTCGCAGAAACACTTATTACGCTTCCATCGCGAAAGCCTTCGCTGGAGACGTTGCCAACCAAGTCGCCACAGACGCGGTGCAGATTTTTGGAGGAAATGGATTTAATACTGAATATCCTGTAGAAAAACTCATGAGAGATGCTAAAATCTACCAGGTCAGTAAAAGAGAGAATGGGATCTTTATCATAATGCGTATATTTTATATAAAATAAACTAATGGCTACTTGTTTGAAATCGTGATGTGTGCATATAAAAAAGCTTTGAGGGTGAGAGCAATAATCCTTCTGTTTAAAGAAAGGGCATTCAAATTCTTGCAGACAGAACTCTTTGCCTTAGATCCACAACTTAACCTACGCAGGAGAAGTAAATCTAGTGGTGTGGTCTTGTTTTTCTGAAGTGGTAACTCCCTGAAATTCTTGGACTCTTCATTTTGAAGCTTTTGCACTCCGAAAAACCCACTGTAGAAAACACCGTGCTGCGCTCCAAACCTTCTGTTTGAAACTTGGGTATCGTACGCTGAGCAGATCACTTCAGTTGAGATATCACCAGCACTGAGTATCGTGGATTAATTATCTTGTAAATGTTGTATTAACAGAAGTGTGGCACTGCCTGGAGTGATTAGCCTTAAAAAAAAAAAACAAAAAAACCCAAAACACGCTCATATTTACTCATGTTTAGCCCATAATCACCTATAATCCCTAGATCTTTTCCTCCAGTATTACTACCAAGAAATCTTTCCATGTCAAAATCCTTTTAGCACATACAATGCTACAGTTCTGTATTGAGCAAGAATTATTTAATTCTGTTCAGGAAAAGCAGTAATCTTTATCCTGTCACCTCTTTCTGACATTAATAACAACTAGATAAAACATACCAGAATAGCTGATATCAAGAAGCACGTGTGGATTGTCATCTGTGACATTAATTATCACAGCTGTCATTCTAGGTAGTTGCAATTTCTCTTACTTTCCATTTTCAAGCCTCACTAGCCAGGAATTTTTCCCTAAGGAGAGAAAACTGCCATGTTGGAATCTAAAGGTTCTTCGTACGAATTGCGCTCCCGCACGTGAGGAAATGAATGAGCGTTTGAACGTTGTCATGGTCGGGTTTTTTTCCTGTGTTTGTAGAGAAAGAGGGGTTAGAGGTTCATTTGAGAAGTTCCAGGATCGCAGTTATTTAGATTTTACGTTAGGCTAATCCATCACAAGTGCATGGCTAGGTAGACTTTTGTTAATTGTTCAAATTAATCAGATTTTGTGTGACATTTTTGGTGGTTTTCTGCTCCCCTTCATCCCCAAAAGAATACAGGAAAGACTTTTCACAATTATTTCATCCACGTCTCTTGATTACGCTTAACTATATTCCTGCCCAGTTTCAGCTGGAAGATAGGCAGGAATATCAGCAAGTGATTTAATTAACAATTCAATTAACAATTTCCTCTGAACCAAAAAACTGATGGGCCCGGAGGCGACACCATCTTTATTTTTTGAAAAGCTTTGTAAGGTTCTTGGGAAGATGAGGGACCATTGGCTACAAAACACAACGCTGAGCACAGGTCACCTCCTCTCCACCCACTGTTTTAAATTATCTATTAAATTATTATTATTATTATTAAATTATCTATTTCCTCCCCCAGATGAGACGTTTTCTGTGAAGTTCATGAGAACCTCACTGAGTTTTGATGAGACTCTCTGAGGGAACAAGACTGTCTCTCAGCAGCTTGTTTGGGATTTATTGCTTTTAGGGATTTATTGGGATTTATTCCAGTAGCCCACTGGAATTTTTTCAGTTTTCTTTATTTTTCTGCACCTCCTCATCCACACTAGTGCTGCGAAGGTTTGCAAGCATAGAAAGATCTTAATTATTTATTTTTTATTATTATTATTATTAAGTATTTTTGAAGCTAACGTTGTTGCAATTCTTCTTTTCAGATTTATGAGGGAACTGCTCAGATTCAAAGGATGATCATTGCTCGTGAACACGTTGGCAAATACAAGGCTTAACGAAACACATCGAGCGCGTTTGGCGCTGCTGCGGCGTTCTGTGCTCTGGTGGATGAGGATTTTCCTGCCTTTCTCAATACAATTAGAAACTTTTCCTTCAAAATCTTTTTATTGTGCACGTGATTGAGCGCTACTGCTGTGCTCCCCGTCCGTTCTCTTATTTTATTCCTTCCAACTAACAAACCTGGTTTTTTTTTTTTTTTTTTTTTGGAACTTTTTTT
>WHYT01000725.1:0-37683 GCA_009806455.1 Tetrax tetrax
GGAGTTGCTTAGGCCGTAGGTTACTTTACAGAACAGTGCAAGTAATAACAGTACTGAAAAGTAACTCTTCAAAACTTGTGCAAATGCTCTGTAATAAAACAGGAATTTCTAATATACACTTTTGATTTTTATATTTGATGCCCATTTACCAGAACGTGAGCTGTCTAAGTGTGTTGCTGTTGGAAAGTGCAGACGCAGTTATTTCCTGACTGCGGTATGACCTGCCTGAAGGAGTGTCTCAATCTCTTTTTCACCCAGGAAAACAGATTTGACATATACTCTATTTCTCAGTATATTTCTCATGGATGTAGGGAAGGATGGATGGCCTTTACCTGAAGTAGTTATTGATTACAGAAGGGATTTACTTCAATTGTGGTATCAGCTTAATTTACACAGTTTGTGTGCTGTGGGAAATACATGCTGTTACATACCGAAGAGAACAAGATAGTCTGATACAAGAAAGATGTTTCATTGTATGTTTTATCAAAATTCTTGAAATCCATACATTTCTGGTTGTCCCCAAACCAAATGTCATGAATGCTTCCAGGTTTATGGGAATCTTTGTACTTTCTTCAGTTGGTTTTGTAGTTATACTAGCTGTAGGCTATTAAAGTGATAAAAACTTAGGTAGTCGTATGTTTCAGGCATACTCATTTCTGATACAGAAGGGAATTTAAAACAAATAAAGGTTTTCTGTGTGTTTGCATTGTGGCAATGTGATCTACTTTTTCAGGAGTTCTGGGGCTTGTGTGGAACAGTCTATTAGAGTGGCCGGCTGCATGTATATTTACACAGATACAAAAGGCAGAGTGTACCTGGCATGTACCTAATACACATCAGTACTTTACAACCAGTTGACATAAACAGCCTTGTTCAAACTGTTTCAAATTCTGGCACTGCTTTTGCATGTAATGGTCTTTGTGCTGTTGTCTTTGATTAATCTTAACTTTTTCCATTTTTCATCTCCTTTTTCTTACGACTTTTTTTTTTCATTTTACTTCTCTGATAATTGTTTTTAAACTGTTTAAGCGGACTGGAAATTAATAAACTTATTTTGATGTCCAAGGTCACACTGTAGAAACTTTGTGTTGAAATGATAAATAGTAAAGTTCTCAGACCTTGGCTCACTATTGTGGTCAGAAGCTAACATTCTCAAAGCTTCATCCAGCAGGTCCCCTAGGTCTACAGTTGGAACCTTGTCCCTCCCTTTCATTAAGAGAGAGGATTCCTTTGTATTTATATACTGATCATTTAAAAAAAAAAAAAAAGAAAGAAAGAAAAGAAAAGGTAAATTGATGTTCTCAGTGCCCTGTAATTCAAGATCTGAGGCTACCTTTTATGCAGTCAAGAATATATTGCTGATTTTGAAGCCTCTATACCATTCCTGAGGCTGACTTGTTTAAAGAGGCAACCATTTTAAGGTCAAAGTTGTCCAACCAAGTTCTGGGGTTGCCTAAAGGCAGTTATGAAACTTCCAAAATCAAGCCGCCTCCTGTTGTCATAACACTGTTCCAGTTAAGACACAAGAGTCACTGTACATAGGGTCACAGAATAGTTTGGGTTGGAAGGAACCTTTAAAGGTCATCCAGTCCAACCCCCCTGCAAGGAGCAGGGACATCTTCAACCAGATCAGGTTGCTCAGAGCCCCGTCCAACATGGCCTTGAATGTCTCCAGGGATGGGGCATCCACCACCTCTCTGGGCAACCTGTGCCAGTGTTTCCCCATCCAGTCGGTCATCTTCATTAATGGTCAGTGAGAGAGGCATGTATCTTAGGTATTTATTTTTTGACATTTTTCCATCTCTGTGTGTGACTTATGAAGTCCGCCAAAATCCACCTGTTGGATTCCATCTCTGAGAAGGAATTGAGATGGCTGTCTTTTCTCACATTTCCCATGTGAGTATATGGTGTAAGGAAAGAGAATGTGCTTTTTTTTTCCTGTAAATTGGTTTGGTGGCAAGTGATATGTATGTACTAACAGGTTAAAAGTTCTTGGGGGACTTTTCATCTTGAAGAGCTTGGGTCACCAATAAGTCATCTTTCTATTTCATTGAATTTTACAGCAGTGTTTAAGAACTGAACACAGTGTGAGATTGTATGCTATGACTAAAGAATGGATAGTTTGTAAGGCCTGATACTGATTATATCAGTTTTGAAACTCTTGAAAAAAAAATGGCGTTTTCTGTTTTCCTATGTAGGATTGTGTATCACTGAACATCCTCAAAGCAGATTTGGTTCTTCAGAGCACTACAGTGGCTGCTGAGAAGAACAGACTAGAATCAGAGTATAAAGAAGCAAGTGTACAGCTAAAAGCTGCAGAGGTAACAATTTCTATTAATACTGGGATATCTACAATGAAAACAGCTTCTGTGGAAGCCTTTACGGTGTAGAAAAGGATGCTTCTGGGTCTTTGTTTAGAAATGGGTGTTAGTCATGCTAAATATTTAGCCTTAATTTCTATAGTTTGACTTCAGCCTCTTCATTTAAAGCTGAATAGGAGCTTTGCCTTCCTCAATTAAGATAGCCAAGCTTCTGAGAGAATGTGCTGAACAGACGTCGTGTCCTGGATCTTTTTATTATAGCTGTTATTTGGAAGTTATTTTGGTTTTTTGGTGGGTTTTTTTGTTTTTTTTCTGAGTCTGTCATAGACAAGTAGCCCCCACCTACACGGGAAATGGAACCTCAAGATGAACCGGGAAGTACTGTATCAAAGTAGAACAGAGCTATTTTCTTTCATAGCTTATTTTCTCATACTGTAATTAAATGCTTTTTTTTTTTTTTTTGGAGGACAGAAGGGAGGATAAATGGCCCTTCTATTGATCGTATTAGCAAGCTATGCTGTGTTCAGGTAAAAAGGCGGTCTCTGAGGAATCAGTTCCACAGACGAGTACTCTTTTTCTAAGAGCAGAGGATGCTGTGATCTCTCATGGTTTGGTGTATAGAAGTCAATTTTTGTATTTGTGTAGTAGTACAATCTTTCAATGTACAGGGGGCAAAAACTGTCAAAGTACAGGATGGTGAGTTTTTTCCTTGTCTTTCAAGAGTCAGGTTAACCATAACCTACTGCTAATTCAATTTGATCCACAAAAAAAAAAAAAACTGCTGCTAGATGGAAAGCAGTTCAAAAGGTAAATGATAGTTATTTTGGATGGATATGCCCTTCCAAAAAGAATGACCTTGGCATGTATTTAGAAAACCAGATGAGGTTATTGGTATCATCACTTGAAGGAAGATTAGGAAGAGAAGAACTTCCTAAGAGGAGCAAAAAGTAACTTGAAGACAGAGACAAGTCCAGCATGTTACTTGAAAAATCACTGTTGTGTCAGTTCTCTCACGTAATGCAACTGTTATTCAGACTTTATAAAAATCCAATGCACAATTGCTTCATTGCTGGAGCTCAGTAAGGAGTAAGAATGTATTACAAAGCCACAAACCTCATGTGAGTAGTGTGTATTGTCACTGAGAAATTTAGTTAATGGTTTTAGTTCTCTCTGTCTCCATCTTCTTCATTGTTTAGAGAGTAGCTTGGGCTGGTGCCATAGGTCGGTGTCTGGTCAGATGAGTAGATGTGACTCATAAGGTAAATGTTCTGGTAATTCTTGTTTAAAGAAAAATTGCCTCCTTCCCTAGTGAAGACATTTTTGAGTTAGCTGAAGTCCCATTAGTCATCATTACTGGATTACATTCAACCACCTAAGTAGCAGAAATCATATCAGAGTTCGTATTTTGGATGGTTGGTTCTAGGAACATTAAACCAGAAAAAAACCTAAAATGGGTCATCCCAGGGATTAGAATTTTGAGAAGTTTCACTGCTCTGGAGGAAAACTCTTCGGAGTGTTCAAGTGCATCTTAAGTTTTCACATACATGGAAGTCCAAAGCCATGCTTCCCCATACACTGCATGTTGAGTCTTTGAGTTAAGTCTTTAGCCCCTTTTTTTGAAAAGTTCTTTTTCCTGTATGGCCCTGTAAATGATATATGTTGTATACTCTGTGATTTATTTTTTATTTTCTGCTTTAAGAGATGTGCTTTCATGGGGAAAACCCAGTGTTTGTTAGCTTTGTCTCAAATTAAGTGTTATTTGAAGTAGTACATTTAAATTGGCCCTTCTCTCCAACTTCTTAGTGGCTTTGGCTGTGATAATTTTTTTTTTCTACAGTAGTACTCTGTTAAGGTTGTCTTGCTTCAAAGCTGCCCGTGAGGGTGCTATCACAACACTTAGAGTAAGTCTTGCAAACAGTTGCTGCATGTTTTTATAAAATAAATAAACCTGAAAAAGGAGGAAGTCAAACAGAAATAGAAACAAGTATGTTGCATAGATGCTACGTAGTGAACTAAATTGGAATCTAAGTGTTACAATTACGGGACCATCGATTCTCTATTTAATCATCAGATGTTTTTGTAGGTCATGTGGTGGTCATGATGCATTTGTTGACATTGGAACAGTCAGTATCAGCTAAAGAAGCTGCAGCATTTTGTTAATACTTAGCCCTTACTCATGGTGTTTATTTCCTAAGCAATCTTAAGTCTTTATATACCTGAGTAAATATCTGATTAAGATTTGAATCAAACACAAAGTCCGTTTATTACATCTAAGAGAATATCACATATGTTCCTTTTGTGAGGTCTTGGCACTGGAATACCATGGAGAGAGCAGCATGTTTGTTGCTTTACGGTGGGGTTTTTTTTAACTACTTAAGTGGAAAGGCCAAAAAATTACATGTTTTTGAGCAAGTCAAGTTAGCAACAACAGATTTCTGGGGTTTGTATTTTGTCATTGCAGTTCAAGTGGGAACCTGAGTGTTATTTTAACAACTCCTTGTATGTAATTTATTTAATGAGCCTAAGACGCAAATCTGTTTCTGACCCATACTGAACATTAGGGAGGATTGTTAGCCCCATCTGCTCGTTAGATAATTGGCACAGTTGCCTGCATGTTTATGATGGTTGTTTGAAAGAGTCTTGCTAATTGCCTTGCTTTGATAGCTTGTGAATTTTCAGGTTCACTTGGTGTAAATTTGTTTAAATAATTGGTATTAATACTCAATATGTACATCGCAGCATGTACTCCTTAAGCCAAGTTTAAAGAACATGCAGATTCTGTTTTTCTAAGTATAAATTTCTGAACTTCAGATAATTAAATGCTGTCACAAAGCATGCGTTCAAACACAAATTCATGAGAAAACATTGGCTACTGGTAAATGTATTTTCTTTAACCAGCTTCTTATTTTGCACAAAACTGGTTGAAGTACTGATGAGCAAAACAGAATACAAACTGCTTGTGGTTACAGAATACGATTGGTTTCTGCCGTTTGAGAGATTCCTTTCAGGTAGCTGTAGCTGCAACCCTGCAGTAGTACAGAACTTTCCTAAAGTATGTGGATACAGCTCTTTCCGAGTTGGTTCTTATGCTGTTGATTGAAACAAATGCAAAGTGCTCTCTAGGCTGTGATTTTTTTTCATTGTAAAATCTCTGTTCAAAATGGTAATTCTTTCAGAGTTACTTTTTTATCTAGATGGTTTTATTGAGGCACCTTCAGGAAACCAACAGGAACCTGAATGCAGCCATGCAGTTTTGAATATATAGGAGGGAGAAGGAATCAAAACTTGAATATTTTTTATTTATTTATATTTATCTAACTTATTTAGCATGTGGCCATGACAATCAACTGGCAAAGCTGAATAAAAATTGAGGCTTAGCGTATTGCTGAGCTGTCAGTGTGTTTATTCTAGTACGTGCTTCATAACCATATCAAATGTCTAATACTTTCCAGTCTTCCTATTGAATGCTGAGGTTTTTCTCTGCCCAGATATGTATTTTCCTTTTCACACCCCAAAGAAGTTTACTTGCCTAAGGCTTCGGTCAGCCATATTCAGTGTTGAATCTGTCTCAGATTTTCAGTGCCTAGAGATCAACTCAAAATCTCGTTTCATGCAGCTTTGCGGGTTTTCAAGTGGGAGCTTTATGTACAATTGAGACCTGAGATTCCTCACTTTGGGTGATTCAGAATTGACGTTGGCTCTGGAAATGGTCCAACACATAAATACAAAAAGGATGTTTCTTGTATAAGATAAAGTTTTAATCTGTTGCCTTTCGCTGGATCCTTTCCCTTCCTTATAATGAGATCAAAGCCATTTCAGATGAAGCCAGTTGGCCTTTAAGTTCCTGGGATCCAAAATACAGTCCAGTTTTAATTTAGAACTTTCTAAAATGTTCCTAAAAATTCTTTATTGAGTGTATTACAGAGCCTATGCAGATATGTAATAGAACATAAGCATTGTGGTGTACAGTTTTACTTGAGCTAATTCAGAATGACATAAGATCTTGGCTGTAACAAAAAGGAGGACCATCCTCCACTTATTGCTGTTTTAACTGTATTGTGCTAATGCCAAGTCTGTCTTGCCCCCATGTGACATTTCCCTTCTCTAGATTATGAAGCGGAGGGAGGGGAAATCTAAAAAAAAGCAGCTTTTTTTTTTTTTTTTTTTTTTTAAACCTTTGTGAAAACATCAGTGCAGCATAGAAAAGTGTTTTATGTTTTTACAGTGTATTTGTGAAGATTGTGAAATGCTTACCTCTAATGCAAAATCTATTTCTTAGTGCTTGGGGGAGGGAAGGAAAAACAGTATTTTTTAGTTGATACATGCTGTAGAGAACAGTAGCCCTAATTCTTTAGTGAGTGTGAGCACTCCACCGGTGATTGCTCATGATAGTATCTGTTACTACTGCCTCTGTTGTATTTAGTAAATAACAATTAATTAAATTGCTGGAAAGTAATGGAGTTGTTATCAATGTCTGTGTCCTGAATTTTAAAAATGTGGAATAAACATTTATCTAACCGTATAATCTCCAACGGAACACTTAGAAATTTTTTTTGCCACTGGAGGGCTCCCGTATTTAACTGAAGTACACAACAATACAAATTGGGAAGATAAAGCTCTCCAAGTGTAGGAACATGACTAAACTTTCCAAACTGTCAGAAGAAAGTTCTGAAGCAAAATATTGTGCTTATGGACTTCGAGTTAAAACTTTGTGCCTCTGAAAAGAGTCAAAACAGTGTATTCCTGTGTTGTAATTGTCTGTTAAAAAGGTGGATTGTATGTGTAATCACTGAGTAAATGTACAGTAAAATAACTTTGATTTAAAGCTCCAGTATCTTGGTATGTACTCCTTTCCACTTCTAAGTGGTTGGCAGCTCCCAGCTGTCTGCGGTTGGCTGCTCACCTGAGCTGGGAGACAGGAGCAAGCAGTTACTCCCAAGCACTTGCCAGGTCAACATTTGGAAAGGGCAGGCCTGTGGTATGGAGTGAGATTTCTAGAGGCAGAGGGCAAGAGGTACTTAAGGCTTTCCAAGTTTTTTTCCTGAATACTACTTATTTGATGATCATCTTTATCTTAGTATTTCATGAAGGTATCATATTTTGTGTATTGTAATTTAACTCCTGTTGTCGTAACATTGCATTATAAAAGTCGTAGGACTACTTACTTATTGTAGGCCACTTACTTATTGTAAGTTCCAAAGAGTTAACCTTGAGACCACTGTTCAAAACTAGAAATTGTACCTGCTTTTCACTTATTTTTCAGCACTAGTTTAAAAATAATGTGTGTTTCCTTTTTGTATTTTGCTATCTGTATTACAGAGGTAGAATATGAAAAGCAAAGGAAGTACTTCTGATTGTGTAATTATGATATTTGCTCTGTAAAATTTTAGCTAAAATACCAGGCAGCATATGTCATGTCCACCAAGTTTTCCCAAGCAGATACACACAGTTAAATGAGAGCTAAAAAAAATAAGACTCACAGTAATTGTGTTTCAGCTTATAGGGAATTTCCTGTAAAACAGTCTATTTTGAGACATATGTTGAGTCTACATGCACGCTTTTCTAGTTGAGAGAAAATAAAGCTATTTTACAAGAACACGCTTTTGATCAATTTACCTTGGCACCTGTTAACTTCGAGGAGAGAGACAGAATGAGTTCTGTGTGTTGAAACATATTTTTGATCTTTAAGCAGTCTAATTTCACCTACATTCTCCGGCTTGGTTGTTGTTTGTTGCCAGTGTGCTAGTGTCACCTCTGGAAATGTATAATAAAGTTTAAAAAAAAAAAAACATGTATTTTTATATCTTTAATATATTTTCTAACAGCAACATTTTCGTGAACTGGATGATAGGAAGCGAGTTCTTACAGAGAACTGCAAGGAGTTGCTGAAAAAAGCTCGACAAGTCTGCAAACTGAGTCCGGAGCAGCATCTTCCAAAAGAATTTCAAACTGTATGTACACATATCTCTTAAATTTTGGATGATGTACACCATTCTAACTTCCCCAGCAAATAATATTATATATTGTATAATAGAAGGCTACCAGGAAAGGATCATGTATATTTCTGTTACTGTTGACTGAAATTGTCCCTTGCTTTTTTTAAAGCACCTTTAAATAGTGCAGGGATATCCTCTGACTATCAGAAAATTTGATCTGAAATTTCACTTAAAATCCATAGTCTTGTGTTCATAGAAATATTTAGAGGCCACATTTTTATAGCTTTTTGCTCTAATGGAGCAACACAAAAGAACTGAAATCTGGACCTGCCTACTTATTTGAAGGTCCTACCTCTAGAAGTATTTGCAAGGTATAACTAGCATAGCCCCTGGCTTATACCAAGTCTGTGAGCATCTGGACCTGAACTATGGAGCATTTAATTGTGTATTTTTGTTATGCAGTAGCACTTCTAGCCTTTTTTTGCTGTCCAGAATAGTTTGTAAGGGAACCTTGCTGTGTTAAATTTTAAATATGTGACATCCTGATTAAAAGTAATAGAATATTTTTATGGCTTATTAGATTTCTTTTTAGCAAACTTGAGCCCTTCATTATTAGAATTGCTGTGTAACACACACATCTTTTCTCTTGTAGGCTTTTCAGGCTCTTCCAAGCACGTTGGAGGAAATTGATGCTTTTCTGAATGAAGAGAAAACCAGAGCCTCCTGTTTCACAGGCCTGAATGCTTCGGTATGTTCACTGCTTTCCCTCCGCCCTCCCTTCCTCTGCCTCCACCAGTATTGTACTTGCTTCCCACACTGTGCTAGATCTCTTAGTATAATAAGCTAGACAGCAGGAACAATGTGCTGTAAATGCCAGATTCTGCATCTATTAGAATTTTAAGTAGTTTCTTCCAAAAGCACAGTGTGTTCTGTGCCTTTTAAAAAAAAAAAAAAAGTTGCAGTAACCTGAAATAAGCAAATGCTTTACAGTTTCTTTGCTTTAAAACCAGAAATGTATCTTGTTCAGTGTGCAGTGTAATAATCTATATGTTGTGTTTGAACAGAATCAGTGCAGTGTGATACAGTCAAGGTTAGAATGGCAAACTTTTTGTTGATTGCTTTTTTTATTTATTCTGGCAGGTTGTTGACGAATACAATAAGCAGACCCAAGAAATACAGCAGTTGACGGAATTTCTAGAGGAAAAGAAAAATGAATTGGATAACTATAAACAAAACATTTCACAGGTAATGGCTGAAATTATCACTTTTGTATCAGTATGTCTTTATTAGGATAGAATTTATGTACAGAAATAAAGGGTAACATTCCAAGTTGTCTTGAGTGTGAACTGAGATGCTGGCTTCTGTAATTATGGTATTTTTGAATTTAAATGCTATCTGTAAAGGAAAATTCAGTTATTGAAAATGGTTTTCCATTGATATATTTACTTCTAGGTCAAAGAAAGGTGGCTGAACCCCTTGAAAAAGCTGATTGAGCAAATTAATGAGAAGTTCAGTAACTTCTTTAGTTCTATGCAGTGTGTTGGTGAAGTTGATCTTCATGTGGAAAATGAGGTATGATTTATTTTTTGTATGGAAGAATAACATTCGTTTTCATGCATCATCTTTTGCTTGTGTATTGCTAGGGAAAAATAACAAGTTGTCATTTGGATTGTAGGAAAGATGTTATTTAAAAAAAAATAACAAACTTTTACTGATGAACACTTTTTTTTTTCTGCGCTAGAACTGACTTACGATTCTGATTAAAGGAGAGTGAGTGTCAGATATGTAGGACTTTTGGAAGCTTCTTGCAACTTACAGGGCTCAGTTATGAGTATTATATTTACTTTAGCTTTAACTCGGATTAATTAAGTTAGTGATTTAATTCTACATTTTTAGCTAATTTGTGCTATTCTATTATCAGTTGGTGTCTAAATCTACTGTTATTAAGTGTTACATTGATTTGGGTCTACATGTAGTTTCTACTCGGGTCTGCTGGCATTTTATCTGTTTTGGAAGTAGCAATCGTTTGGCCCAGCCCGTTATGCCCACAGTAACATTTATATGAAGGGTACCTCTGATTAAGAGTTTAAAGCATCAATAGTACCTTGGGGAGAAATATTCAGTGCAGCGGGCTTTAAGACTCTTATATGTAATGCATAGACTCAACAATACTGAAAGTTGACAGTTAAACTTTTTTTTTTTTTTCTCTACTGTAAATTACCCAAGCAGCTTTTCTTAAAATATTTGAAATGGCAGTTATTACTGGGCGCAGAATAGTGACTGACAAGGCTTTTTACTTAAACTACATAAAAATGTTTACATTTTTACAGAAACATGTGTTTACATGTTTACAGAAACAAATGTGTTATGAAACAGTAGGAAGTTAAATCACAGACTTTTCAGTTCCTTTGATAGTTACCTACAGAGTCAGATCTGTATTACACAAGTTCTATCTTTTATCTAAAAGTAAGCTGGGAGAGAGTACACAGAAAAAAAAGTAAAGCAGTTTAAAAGCAAGGACAGAGACTGTCCTTCTGAGTATCTTCTGTGGAAGGTCTTGCTTTTCTCTTGCAAAGATGTCACAAATAGTTTGAGAGATTAGCTGGTGGTACTGTGCCAATGACTAAAACTTTTTGCTTAAGGGATCAATGCCAATAATACAGAGAGGTGGGTAGTCTTTTCTAGAGCTTGAATTCATTACTCTCCTCCTCTGCAGGAGTCTTGTTTGCCCTGACCTGTAAATATCAAAAGAGAGATGCTTGAGGCAGAATTATCTTTGTTAGAAATATTCCTGTGACACTAAAGTTCAAGCTTCTGTTAGCCTGCCCTGCAGGAACCTTGAGATCTGATTATGTCCTTGGTGACAGCACCTGTGATGTGAAGTACTACACTGGGTTCTTCTTTAACATCCTAGCAGAAAACTCAGTGAGCATTCTGGCTTTCCTTGGTAGAACTTGGTAACCAGAATTCAGAGCACGAGCAGTCATTACCCCTACCTTCCTCGATTCCCTACAGGAAGTTTTGAGCATCATTCTTGGCAGGTCCTGGAATATTTGTCAGTTATACAAACTGGCATTCCCAATAGTCTGTCAACAAAGGCCTGACTTTCTAATGCCGTTGCAGCTGTGCTGGAGGGTACATCTTTTTTACTAGAGGTTTTGCCACACTGTACCTTGTCAACTTCTCCAAACCTAGTTTCAGTTTGTGCCAATACATCTGAAAATACAGTGGGCCTAGAAGCCTTAGGTCCTGTTTTTTATTTATCCTCACAGGAAGTGTTTATGTTCTTGATGCCCCACAGCCCCGTCCTTTTCCAAAGAGTATAGCAAAAGATCTGCAAATACCTGTTAGAGAAGAAACAGGAACTAAATTGTGAACTTCAGGATATTTTTTCACTCTACTATGCTAAACGTTCCTGGGCACAAGCAAGCCAGACAGTGGGTCTGTTGAGATTGATCCTCACAATCAAATACCAAATCCTACTACAATGGAGAAAGTTTATCTAAGTTATGGTGCTGTTATCCTATCCTCACTGTTTAGGAGGATGTCTTACTAGCTCCCCTTAGGAAAATACCACCTCCAGAAAGGTCAGTGCAGCAACATTTATTTGCTTTCAAAGCATGCCCCATGATCTTCCTGATTATCAGGCATGGCTATCAAACTGCAATCTGCAAATCCAAGAAGCTAATTATTCTTCTGATAAGCTGTATTAAACACCAAAGAAGATGTTTCTTCCATAATAGGGGAGAATGAAATGGTAACCAAAATCAACTTGCAAATAGTTTTAGTTGCATTAAGTGTTGCTTTGTTCCATATATATATACATCCATCCATATATATATATATATACACACACATATATACACAAGCACCAGAGGTTTGTAGTATATGAAAGCAAATACCAGTATAAGACCTTACACTTTGCAGTCTAGAGGGTGCTTGTCTGCCCACAGGTGTGGTAAAACACCAGGAACACCAAAAGATGGCTTGTTGTTCTGATTTAGCAGATTCACTGATCTGAGAGGATTTGATAGATCCTCTCCAATGTTAGATGATATGTGATATGTACATTACTCATGCCAAAGCAAGACCTGAAGGTAGCAAAGAAGCTGAAAATTGTTCCTGCAGCCTTGAAGTTCCTTAAAGCAGTTTTTAAGACTTAAGGATGGTATGGCTTCCTTACTCCATAGTGGCTTTTAGACCTTGTGCTTTGCAAAAACCAGCCCTACAATGGGACTGTGCTCTGCCAGGTCACCCAGGTTCTTATGCCTTCTGACGACTGGAGTATATGGCAATCTGAACCAAACTGGCATGGCTTCTATGGGATGGGAACATCATTATCTCTTTGACACAACTGTCCTTTCTAAAGCCTTGAGAGGCTCAACATGAGTGGGCAATGCGCCCTTGTGGCCCAGAAGGCCAACCGCGTCCTGGGCTGCACCAAAAGGAGCATGGCCAGCAGGTCGAGGGAGGTGATTCTCCCCCTCTACTCTGCCCTGCTGAGACCCCACCTGGAGTACTGCATCCAGTTCTGGAGTCCCCAACATAAGAAGGACATGGACCAGTTGGAGAGGATCCAGAGGAGGGCCACGAAGACGATCAGAGGGCTGGAGCACCTCTCCTATGAGGACAGGCTGAGAGAGTTGGGGCTGTTCAGCCTGGAGAAGAGGAGCCTGCGGGGAGGTACTGATAGCGGTCTTCCAATACCTCAAGGGGGCCTACAGGAAAGATGGGGAGAGGCTGTTCAGTAGGGCCTGTTGTGATAGGACGAGGGGTAATGGGTTTAAATTAGAAGGAGGTAGATTCAGATTAGATATTAGAAAAAAATTTTTTACAATGAGAGTTGTAGAGCACTGGAACAGGTTGCCCAGAGAGGTGGTGGATGCCCCATCCCTGGAAGCGTTCAAGGCCAGGCTGGATGAGGCTCTGAGCAACCTGATCTAGTCAGGGATGTTCCCGCTTCTTGCAGGGGGTTGGACTAGATGACCTTTGAAGGTCCCTTCCAACTCTAACCATTCTATGATTCTATGAAATCTAGAAGTATTCTGTGAGTAACCATCAGAAATCACCTCCACTCCTTTCTTCTACCCTAAGCATTACAATTGTGTTATCAGAAGAACATGAGTTGATGACCTCCCAAGTGCAGGATTTACTTTTCCACAGTGAATATGGATAGACCTCTTGGAACTCATAGTTCTGAAACTTTCGAATCTTCCCTGTAGCTCTCACTAACTTGATAGGTACATATAAAGATTGTGTCTTATGTAGACCAAACGATAAGCAATCAGTATGGGCTTTCTGTGTTGGGGATTGCATTCCCATTCCTGCACTGAGCTTATCTGAACTATTAGCAAGTACTCCAAAGACTTTTTTTTCCTCAAATCATGAATATATTTCCTTGCATGGGCCTTCTTTTGAACCACATCCACACACCTGTGCGTCATTGACTCAGACTCAATTTTCTGTTATAGAAAAGGCTAGGGTTGGAATCCTTGTGTGTGGTTTTCATGACTTGAGTATGAAAGGGAAATTGCTGTTATGAATTTTGTAGGGGCTTTATATGTCGACCTGCTAGTGGAGGAAAAGTGAAGGATTTAATTAGACTGCTTGCGTTTGAAGAGGTTCAGATGGGATCTTAACCTACACACACACACTCCCATCACCTCACTCTTCCAAGTTGATAGCATCATGTACCCTAACACATTTTTTGCGAGGAGTGGAATTTATAGGGGCATTATTTTCTCATTTTTGTAGCCAATAGTTTTTTTTTTCTTGTCGATGTTCTAAATATGTATGAAGTCTTTCTTACCAAGGATTCAGAAATTAACAAATCATTGTCATGGGGAGGGAGTGGTATTGAAAATTGTCTATCTAACAAGAATAGATCAGAGTTAAGGAAAATATATGAAACAAAATCAATATATTGGTATTAAGTTGACCCTGAGTAGTTCATAGATGCATGTAGAACATTTTACATAAATTTCCTTTAATTTGCATGTCACTGTCAAATAAACTGTAGAGAAACTGAATTTAACAGGTACTGGCTTTTACAGGAGGAGTACGACAAGTACGGGATTCGCATTAGAGTCAAATTCCACAGTAGCACTGAACTTCATGAGTTGACTCCGTATCATCAGAGCGGAGGGGAGAAAAGTGTTTCCACTATGTTGTACCTGATGGCTCTACAGGAACTCAACAGGTGTCCTTTCAGGGTTGTAGATGAAATAAATCAGGTGAGAATCAATAGTGCAGTATATAACCTCTTACTATACAGATGCTTATGACACAGTGGGGAGAACAGACCTTTTTGTTTTCTTTTAGGGAATGGATCCAATGAACGAGAGAAGAGTTTTTGAAATGGTTGTGAAAACTGCTTGTAAAGAAAGCACATCTCAGTACTTCTTTATTACACCAAAGGTATGTGGCTGAAAATGAAATTGAAAGTTTAACGTGTAGGAGAGTTTGAGGTTTGTGTGGTAATATCTGTATTAACACTATATAACTGATCTCTGTTTTACCTAAGAACTTAATATTAAAGGCTGACTGTGAGACAATTTGCCTGTTTTAAGGACAGTCCTGGCAGGAATTCAGACAGCTTATACCAAGGCTTATCTTGTCATAAACACATTGTGGAATTGTGGCTTCTGTGGAAGCATCACAAGTTATCCACCAGTGGATAGGGATACCCTGTAACAAAGCTGTCAAATGCAATGCCTCTAGCTCACACAGAATTGGGATTGTAGCAGAGACCAGTTTCCGAATAGGTCAGATAATGATATTGGAACAGGCTAGTGTGCTGACATCGGAAAAACTAGAGGAGTCCCACATTCATGGAGGAAAACTATTCAAGTAATAAGCTGAGACTTACAAGCTCAGAAAGGGTCAGTGCTAAGCTGCATGAATAATGCCTTGAAGAGGACTTTTCAGTCACGAGTGACCAGTGTTTAATTGTGCTTTTCGGTTAAAATAAATAAAAAGTTATAGTTGACTTACTAGATGATGTGATGTGATGTTGTGGCTTGAAAGGACTAGTAAGTAGGGTCGCTGTTCACCTGCACCTGTAACAGAGGCTAATGTTATTATGTTCAACTTAATCCAAGACAGATTGAACCAGTAAAGGTTACTTATGCACCAGGAGATAAGCATCAGTAATGGGCTGTGCACTTCTTAAGATACCAGTTCTCCTGCATCCCTTACTTCACCGAATTTTAGAAAATTTGGCTAGTGTATACTATTCTTTTCTGTAAATAGCAGTTGAAGGACCTGAGGAAGCCACCTACAGCATTTACCTGACTGAAAGTAGGCAGAAGGTGATCCTTGTTGTTAACATGATGAAGTTGTGTTCTGGTTTTGTCATATCATCTGTCAGAAAGGATATAATGCTGCTATATTGACCTTCTGAGATCTAAGGCTTTACGTAGACCACCTTCACCTTTTTTAGATAATGGGGAACAACATCTCTCTAGCTATTTTGACTTTGTGTTTTTCACCAGCTCCTGCAGAATCTTACTTACAATGACAAGATGACAGTGTTATTTGTCTACAATGGACCTTTTATGTTGGAGGCAGACAAATGGAACTTAAAGGCTTTCTGTAGGCGACGGCGGCGACTTGGAAGGATGGATGAACAGTGATACATATGTATATAAAACATACAATGTTTTTGTAGAGCTTTTTGGAACATCTGGCTTTCAAGACTTCTGAAGTTATGAAATGTGAGAACCTGCAAAAAAGTGATGATTAAGAACTTTGATTTTTAAAACTTGTGTAAAAGTGTAACAGATTTGAAGTGTGTGATTTTATTTTTTTTTTCCCAAATCTTTCATAATGGTCTTTTCAAAGAACCTACTTTTTCTCAATCGTAGTTTTAAATAAAAAGGAGGTTTCTTGTATTTTGCTATTTTATCAGTAATGTATTATCAGAAGTACAGTTGATTTTTCTAGGTTGTACTGGACTAATTCTATGTCTGAATTTTGGTTTTGGGGAGTTTTTTTCCCCCAAAAGCTGGTAAATAGTGTTCCCGTAACACAGTTAAGTATGTTCTCCAAACTTTTCCTATTGAAATGGAAACTTTTAGAATGGATTTGTAGGAAGAGAGTGGTTTTTAAGTAGCTGTGCATTGTTTTGTGTAAATATACATGAAGTTAATATAAAGAGTATACTATTGTTAGAGTAATATACCTTATTTTTAATTAATATTTATTATTTTTGAGCTAATGTTCCATTTTGTGTTCTTGAAGAACAGGTGCTTATTTTTCTACTAAATGTCTCATAGCAAGGAGACTGACACAAAGAGACAGGTGGTTTTGAAACAATGAGCTGGTTAGCTTGCGGAAGTAAAACTAAGCAATATATAGCTTTGTGTTGGGTTTCTGAAGTAAAATTTGATATGGTATTGGTGATAGATGGAGAAAACAGTCCTCCTGATTTCACATGTAAGTTAAAACCAGGAGGCTTTTTACAAGACTTCAGCCGCATTGGAGTGATTTTATACGCAATGGCTTTTCAACAGATAGCCATAAAATTAATTAGTAGGGTTTTGGCCATAGCTGTTAAGCATTTGAAAGTAGATATTAACAACAGAATGCTAAATAACTAAAATGAAGTCTTGGTTATTTAGTTAACTATGAACAAAAAAACCAATACTGAATTGTGAAAAGTGATTTGTGAAGAAATGGAAAATACAATCGGTATGCAAAATGTACATTAAAATGATTGAATCCTAGGACACCATCTCAAAATCTGTAGTATCCTTGTTTCACAGGGGGAGTAACCTGTCATAGAGTTTTATACAAAATTTGCTGTTCACTTGATTTTGAGTGGGATTTTTTTTCTTAACAGCATCCTCTTGATGAGCTTTGTCAATGGAATTGATATGTCAGGCTTTTTAAGTTAGAATGTTACAAATAATATAACCCACTGCAAAATATAAGCTAGAATCTGAAAGGTTTGGGATATTAAAGGTTAAGTACTATAATTCTTGTTTCAAATGGACGAGCCTTTAAGGGCACAGAGAACTACAGATTCATATAATGCAGGCCACTGTTGATCCATGGAGCTCTGTCTGACTGTGTAATGAGTTCCTGGAATAAATTCCATGAGGATTAGTGCCTATACACAAATATTTCACAGAAGAACTAAAAGAGTATGGAAGCTTGGGCGGTAGTCCAGGGACTGACTGGGCCAGCAGAGTATCCTCAACTTAATTGAGGCTATAGGCCTGTCTGCCCAGTGTATTGTGAGATGTAGGGTTTTTTTAATGTGTTCTCAAAATACTTGGCTTCTCATAACCCTGAACTTTCACGGTTTTGGTTAGGTTTTTTTTTTTTTAATTGAATGGAAAAACATATTCTCTTTAGTCTCTGAGGATCACTGTATGAAAAGTGCGATTTGTTTTCAGTGTCTAAAGTGGAACTACTTACACGAACATGTGTTAGGACTCAGTTCTTCTATGGCTAGGCAGCACTGAGTATCTATTCCTAATGCTGTCACTTTAGAACTTCATGGGATTTCTTCCTACAGTTCAGTTCCCTTCTCATGTTTCAGGCTGAGGTATGAAATGCAAGTCTGACTTATTTCAAGAGGATGGCATTCCAGATCCTGTCTCAAAAATTACGTCTTCTGGATAGGTGCCTGCCACACTGCACAAGTGAAGAGGATCAGGGCTTGTGGGTGTTTGCTTTTGCCTTGGAGGTCTGTCAGCTATTGACCAGAGATCCTGATTTTTATATATCTGGCCACAATCTTAATATGACACTGTAATTCATATTAATTTACTTCAGTGTAATGAGTTGCAAAACCATGCCACTGTCATGTTACTGACCAACAGAGCTTCTGCTAGCTAAAACCTTGAAAAAAGAACCATGAACCCAACTTTGTATATAAAAGCAGCCATTGCTGTTTGTAAATGGGCTCTACAACATGACTGTGTGCCTCCCCTACACGTGTTCCCGTTAGTAACCTGCTAATTCACGTGACAGGTGAGTCCTGTTCGCATACAGGGACCTTCTGGCTTAAAAGGAAGTACTTTGAACTGGATCGCGTATCCAACCATGAAAATCCACACTGAGTCGTTTAGTGTAGCTGCAGTGTTATTTAGCATTCCTTACCTCTGTATATGGCCCTTCCACGCTGCCAACTTTCTTGCTGTTCCTCATGCTTTGCTACTAGTAGTCAGATCCTCAGGGACTCTTGCTATAAAAACCCACAGAACTAATTTCAGTGTAACTTTGAGGACAAGGGGATGAGTGGGAGTTTAGGTTAAATATACATGAAGTATCCAACTTCTGCTGACTAGACAGGACTTCTCAAAAATGTAGAAGTGGAAAGACCTCAAATAGTCCTGACAGCTGAAGTATAAATTGGGCTTTCTCCAAAAATAGATGCTTTTCCCTGTTGTTCAAACCAGCTGAAGGCTATGGCAAAGATCCTCTTCCACCACCATCTGCAATTTTTACAAATATGTCTGCTCATGTATGGAGACAAAGAGAAGCAGCATGGACATTGTGACCTAATAAAAAGATCTTGAGAAACCAAATACATGAAAAGCACTTGTAAATCACCTTTTACTGTATTTTGTGACTGTAAGTGACATTTGTGCATGTGTGTTACTGTTAACTAGCAGCATTGGCTCAGTCAGATGAAGCAGCAAAACTAGTATGAAAAGGGACCCTTGCATAACTGCAATGCTTTTAACATGCTTGCACGAAGCTTAGGCTTTTATTGGAAGAAAAATAAATTAGGCTTGTTAAGGCTGTTGCTGACTGGAAATATCTATTCTCCAGGCTTTGGGATTTGTGAGAGATGGTGAGACACAGAGCTGGTCTGAGCAGCAGAATGCTTACTGAAAAGGTAGGTAGGTGCTCTTTAGAGGCCTGGATAGGCACCTGCTCCAGGCCTCATGGCAAATTTTACTCGGAGTTAACACTAGTGGAGGCTCTTGTGTATGGTTTGTGCCAAGATACTCCCCCTCTTTTGTTACTAAGCTGGCTGATGCTTCCTTTCTAGAAGCTTCTGGATCATCTTCAAACACTGCTTCCTATGGAACTGATTTGGGTTTCTTCCATGAGCCTGCAGTTACCTGCTTGTTCCCTTGGCAAGGCCTCTGAATTTTCTGAACATCTCTTACTAATAGGCTTTAATTTTCACCTTCCTTGCCCAATTCCAATGCCATTCCATAGTGTCATCTTGAAAGCAAAGTGTTTGAGCAAACAGATGAGTAAGTTGTGAAATTTATCATTCTATGTTACAAACACTTGCATAACGTTAACGGGCTTTGCATAGTGAGGTTTACCTGGGGGAGGGAAGGAAACGTGAGAGGGAAATCTGTGATTCGGCATGCTCAGCGTTCGCTAAGCTGAGCGGGGCTCCTGGTGCTGTCCCTGAGGGCTGGCTAGGGGATGGTCCTACACAATGCGATATTCCTTCTCTTGTCCCTGCACCCTACAGCACTCAACACCACTGCTGAGGTGAAGGGCTATACTAGCTCAGGAATTCTACATCAAAATGTATTGTAATTTCATGGAAGTTGTTTTGATGTTGCATGTGTCATTTCCCTGTCCTCTCTCCTGTCTTTATTTGGCCTGCTTCTTGAAAGGTGCACTGTAGTTACTTACGATTTGATGGGCACGATATCTGATGGAAGATGTCTGGCAGAAGAGCTACATCACGGGAAGCCGGGGGAACCTTGGCACTCTAGCTTCACAGTAAATAACTCTGAGCCAGAATTACTCTCTTTAGTTCTGACTCACTGAAACACAATGTCCAAAATAAATTTTCCTAGAACTTTTTGTTACAGCAGCATTTTTTTCCCCAGCACCTTGCTAATTAAAAATAAAACCAGAATTCGGTACATCATAATTTGGAGAGGAAAGAGATGGAGAAGGGAATTAAATCCACCTCTGCTCCAAGAAGAATCCTCCCCCTGTCTCAGCTGAACATCTGAAAATCGCAGCAACATTTCTCTGCTGTTGCACTCACAGACTAGGCTTGCCAAGTGCTTCTCCTGTGAGAAGCATATTAGGACAGCCTGGATGAAAGGCAGTGTTTTGTATGCAGGGGGTGATTTAGTAGTTACTATACTTTTTCAGTGCTAACTTTAGCCATTGACAAGGCTGAACTGTTAAAAGAGTGCAGGAACCAGATGTGTTCAGCCGTTGAAATCTTCTCAGGCACTACTGTGGCAGTGTTGAAAGCCAGCAGGGAAAACATAGAAAAATAAAGGCAAGTAACAACAGTGAAGGCAGAAGTTGAAAGAGGTGATAACCAGCACTATAGCAGCCTGCCCGCTGACATCCTCTCCTGTGGCTCAGCTCTTTCCCACTGGCACAGTCCCCTGCCAGCAATTCCCATCTCTCTGCTTTCCACCAAATTCCATCAGCTTTTCTCCACTATTCTTCTGCTCCCCCGTTGCTCTCGATGTAATTCCACAGTTGTCCAGCCTTCCTTTTGTTGATCTCTTACCCCACTAAGCCATTTTTTGGACAGTTGTACTGGTTTTGGCTGGGATAGAGTTAATGTTCTTTGTAGTCGCTTGTATGGGGATATGTTTTGGGTTTGTGGCTGTTGCTAACATAGGGATGTTGTAGCTATTGCCAAGCAGTGCTTGCACAGCATCAAAGCCTTTTCCCTCTGTCTCATGCTGCCCTACCAGCACAAGAAGTTTACAAGAAGTTGGGAGCAAATGCAGGTGGGACAGCTGACCCAAGGGACATCCTGTGCCATGTGACATTGTGCTCAGCATAAAAGCTGGGGGAAGAAGGAGGATCATTGGGAATTATGTCTTCCCAAGTATTCACTATGAGTGGTGGAGCCCTGCTTTTCTGAGAAATGGCTGAACGCCTGCATGACAATGGGAAGTACTGAACTGTTAAACTGTCTTTATCTCAACTCAGGAGTTTTCTTGCTTTTACCCTTCTGATTCTCTCCCCCATCTCACTGGGGGAGAGCGAGTGAGTGGCTCAGCCTGCTGAGCTGCCACCACCACAACAGTGTATGTTAGTCTCAAAAAATGATATTATGCATGTCATTAGCTAGAGTTTAGTATTGCAAATTATTGGTATCGACTATTGCATCTAGAGCTACGTTAAATCTTGGCAAATATGCCCAGTGTGTATTTGTAGAACAGCTAGACATCTGCTTGCAGACCAACAACCTCTTCGGTAAGCAGGAGATGAGAACCTGGTAAGCAAGCTGGAAAGGAATGACAAAATTCACTTTGTTGGGAGTAAGGACAGTAGTGGACAAACCTGGTTTTCCTAGAAGCAAGAAGGAGGGAACAGAGGATAACTGGGAAGATGGTGGCACAAAACATCAAAAAGCCTTGGAAAAGAACAGGTGACAAGCAACATGGGTGGCTCAAAGTGAATATATGCTTTAAAGTAATCGGGATCCTGTACTTTAAAGGGGAAGAGTCTCCAGCTCCCCCTTCTCCACTTTGTAACCAAAGCTGTAGACCGTGAACTTTATGCTCATTGATCTCAACTGCAATCTGCTAACACTGGTGAGCAGTTTGCATCATGTAATAGCTTTTTCATGGGCAATAGGTTTTTTGGGTTGGTTGGGGCTTTTTTTGTTGGGTATTTGTTTGGTTTTGTTCCTGGTTTTCCTGAAGAATTACAAACACAGAGTAAATCCAAAGGAGATAATCTGCACAAGGAGTGCAAAGTGACTTGCTCTCAAACACCACCGACAGTGTCAGCCCCACTGCGCAGATGCAATGATGCTTAAAGGTCTGTTCAGGTGAAGAGCCACTGATGATGTAGTTTTCTACAGGTCTCAGTGGCTGAAGAATCTGGATCCATTCTGTGTCTGCTTCTCAGCTCAACTGTGCTGTTCATGAAGGATTCTTTTGGTCAGAGCTTTTGTAGTATTTAAAATACACCTCGCTGTGCTGGTTTGATGCCAGTGTAATCAAAGTGGTACAGCCCCCGGTGTGTATGCAGTTCCTCAAGCACCAGTATGTCAGAAACCAGTACGCCCATGGAGAATTGTTCAAGTGAGTTATATTGGGCGAGTCTCCTTTATTTAATTTTGAAGGCGCTTACAGTAAGGCTGTCCCCTTTGAAATGCTTAGGTTAAAAAAAGCGATACCCCTGAGAAAAATGGTTCATTGGACGTAAGAGCTGAATGTAGCTTAGCTTCTAGGTAAGGCCAGGATTGTTTTTCTGTGATCTGGTAAAACAGAGGCAGTGATCTACCAGCAGCATTGCATAGACTAATAACACAATCGTGGTTTTCCCTCACCTTGTGGTTTTTGACAGAGCAGTTACACATGGCTTTTCACAGGCTCTTAACAGTGTTTTTGGGTTGGAAACTCTATTCAAGGCCACTGAGGCAGGAGTTAACAGCAGAAGAGCCCAAACCTCTATAAAGGGTCTCTCCAGGGAGCTCTGGTGTAACTTACACCTGCATCTCCTGAAACTTCTGCTTCTGTCTCTCTGGCCTTTGCCCATTAGCCAAAAGAGGAAGAAAAGGCCATCTCAAGACTTTTCTTTCTCCTTTTTAGCACATCAGGAGGGCTCTGATATTGTCTGTGCTCTTTGATTTCTTTCGCCACGTGTTCAGAACTCCTGTAGGGCTTTCTTGGATCTTGGGATGGTAAGCTGTCCTTATCTACTCTGTGATTCTCCTAGTCCTGTGGTTTACACACTCCGTTTTCTTTGTACCTGGTGTTCAGTGGTGCAGACATCCAGGTGTTGCTTTGATTAGCATGGCCTAAGAGGCAGCAGACAATACGGAAAGAGAGACCGATGGCTTTTGATCTGAAAAGCAGTAAGAATTTTATCAGTTGTTAAGGCAGTCCCTTAAAGAGGACTTGGGTAAGTATGTTGTTCTGACAATTGTGACTTTGCATTAAGTTATTTTTGACATAATTTGTCAGATGTGGCTGAGAGGTGTGAGGAGCTCAATTTGGAAGAGATTCTGTTTCCAAAGCCAAAGCCATTGAGAAAGTAGCGGTTGTTACGGAGCTGTCGTGCAGAAAGGAAGTATCACTGGCTCCTTAGCCCTGAATGAGAGATTGCTGAACAACATTGCTTTAGACTCTCATGGAGATGGAAGTCATTCTGGCACCCTGGCAGGCAGGTTCTGAAAGCCACCCGTGCATGTGGCTGTCTGAATCACTCTGCAGGCATTTAACTGGACTTTTATGGCATTTTTATGGCACGTTTCCTTTCTTCTATCCTTGTCAGAGAAGAGAAATGAAAATTCGCCTTACAGAACTGGTGCTGTCTGATTCCATTGGCCTATGTTTAGGGTCACACGTCCCCACGTCACTATTGAAGTCTGCCAGCATCCACTTGGGTGCACCCAGTCTTCGCATGTCACACCTATTCCAGCCAAAATTTACATCACTCCTGGACAGACTGTTCTGCAGAGAGTATTAGATCTCAATGGCTGGAAACATCCTCCTAAGGCATTCTGTACACTAGGAAGATTTTGGTAGCTGTTCCCATTAGGGCACTAAAGAAAAATATTAAAGGGTTTAAGGTGAAGAATGATAAATTTATGGTAAGTCCTTTATGACTGGCACTGGAACAGGCATTGGAAAAGGCTGCCAAAGGAAGTAGTGGAATCACCATCCCTGGAGGTATTGAAAAAATGTGTGGACATGGCACTTCAGGACATGGTTTAGTGGACATGCTGGGTTAGGTTGCTGGTTGGACTTGATCTTGGAGGTCTTTTCCAACCTTAAAGATTCTATGATTCTATGGAATTGCAGGGGAATGAGGCCAATGCAACAGCCTTACTTCTAAAGTGAACAACAAGCTAAAAAAAGAAAACCCTATGCTGAGTTTGTTCTATCGGTCCTTTGGTCATCTGACCCAAGGACAGAAAACTCCAGCTCAGCATCAAGTAAAAATCTGGAGGCTGCTTACAAGTTTTGCTCCATACGCTGATGGCACGCTTCTACCCCTCTGTCTCTGCCTGCATTGCTGGAGAGTTACATGTTCCCTTGGGTCCAGGGTCTCATCTTGCAGTCGAACCCCAGCACCGTTCCCACGTACCAGGTTAAGTTAGTTCGTGTAAGCAGTTGCTTTCTGCCACCCTAATGTTTTTTTTTCCTGACACCAGCAAACCCTCCAAACCCTGAAGGCAGCAGGCTGGCTGTGCAGGCTGCAGCATCATGAGCTCGTGGAGCAGCTGCAGAGTGTGAGGGAGAGCAGCAGCCAAAAGCCACTGAGCGACGGGAGAAAGACTTCCTGGGAGCTGGAGCACATTGGTGAGGCTTTTCCCTCAGGTTGTGTCTCTGTCTCATTACAGGACCACTGCTTGACTCCAATCATTCAAAACAGGACTTTTTTTTTAATTTATTTTTTCTTTATTTGGACAATATATATATATACATATGTACAAAAACATCTATGCCTACATTTTTTTTTCCTTTTCTTTTTTCTACAATTTCATGTGATTTACAAAACAGGACAGCAAAATAACTTATAAAGGATACCAATACTGTACAAAAATAAAACTGATTAAACTGTTGGAAGTTGGTATTTTACAGTGTTCCAGATCACTAGTCTGTAAAACAGCATTTTGAAGTATGTCTCCAGTCTGGTGTACGCTGGGCTAAGTCCATCTGCAAACCAAAACCAGATCTGTAGTACAGGTCATGAAAAACTGTTCAAAAAAGAATTATGTCATACAGCTACACCTTTAAAGCCATGACTTCTCTATAGCAATGAGCTTTCTTAACCAATGAGAAGAGCTGTCCTAACTTCAGCACTGTTAAGTATTTCTGAAATAGCACAAGTACATATGGTATTAGAGAACCTGATTTTCCTTTTCTTTTCCAACATTTGCAACACTCTTCAAAACATAACTTCAAGATGCAAAGAACTAACCTGCAGTTTGTTTTTATGTGTTAGAGCCATTGTTTGCATTTATTAGAAGAAAATCCCCCGAACAAACAAAACAGTAAAATAAAATCTTCAAACCTCATTATTCCCGATGTATTCTGTTAGTGGTTAATGAATCGCATGAATCCCATCAGTCCAACGCTGAAGTACAGCATGCGTTACAGCAAATGGGTTACCATTTAGGAAGGTTTTTTTCAGAAACAGGATCCTGTCACATGCAATGACGACACACGCCTGTACGTTCCATAGACCAAAATATCCCCTGTCTGTTGATTGTTATCAGACTTTACAGGAACGACGACGTTTATTTAAATGTGCATTCTACCCCAAATAAGCAAGGTAGAAACCATAAATCTGGCCATTTACTTCCATGTATCGGTTAATCCTGGTAGCTAGATGACCAAAACATCTATGTACTGACTTAGGAGCTGCCTATCTGCTGTGGTTTCCCGTTCTGGTTGATAAGATGTGAGGGTGTTTTGTATTTCACAGGATCAGGCCTTAATTTTCCAAGTAAGTAAGTGCTGCATTTGTCCCACAAAATGGCAACAATCCAGACTGCAGGACAGACTTGAAATTTTGCATGATCTTCACAAAGAACGAAGATGAATATGCATGCACCTTTGAATCTCACCGGGCTACACATGTCCCTGACCCCACTCAACAAGGCAGCATCAACAGTACTGGTAAGCAGAACACTTTCTGCGTTTCTAGATCAGTAGAAATACCAAGGCTACCTGTTTTTATTAGGAAGAACGTATGTCCCTACGATTCAATTTGGACACCAGAAATTAAAAGTTTGGTTTCTAAAAGAAATGTTTCAAAAAGCTGAAACGGAGGTAGAAAGTGTGCTTGGTTTCCTGATGTCTTCACTGAAGAAAACACATCCCTTTTTAATCCACAGACTGCTCAATATCCCTAATGCCTTAAAAGCAGTTCTCTTCACATAGACGGAATTTATCATGAACTACACAGGTAAAAACACTATATGCAAACTGATTTCTAATGCTGAAAGCCTTATACAACTGTAGAAGAAAACACTCTACTCTCTGAGTTCATTTTTTAAGTGTTCGTTTCTAGGAAGCAAGCTTTTTATCAGGTAAAACAATAAGATACTGTAATTGCAGGTGTACTAACAAGATTTTTTATGTACAGAATTTTACAAGATGACCCAAATTCATCGGCAGTGGAACCACTTTGGGTTTCAGTACGATTACTCACGAGATGAATTTGGCCCTAAGTGTCTATAGCAGGGCTGCACCTCCCCTTCCTCTTCTGGAGGAGGGGGTAAAAACCAAACAGGAGAAGAATGTTTCTGGAAAAAATAATGTGTAAACAGAACTCTCCCCTCTTTATGCAGCTGGGGAGGGAAAAAAAAAAATATCACTGATAACCTCTTACAGTTCATGCTTTTGACGTTAAAAAAAAAATCTGAACTAATAACTACAACTTCAGTTTTCATTCAGTGATCTTTTTGCTCCTCTTAAAAAGCAAAAAACCAGCTTTAAAATAAGAGTAATATTGCCTTTATCAGTGTTTGATGTGCCACACGTGACACAGGTACAATGCAAGGTACCACGAGAATTTTATATTGTGAGGAGTTTTATGACACACCTTCTGTGCTGTATTTCCAATTAGCTCGTGGTTTTTCCCCCATACTCTAAAGAAACAGTGATCAAGTGATATAGGAGCCCTTCTGAAGAGCTCCTGACAATAATTTCAGCTGTTTCCATTAGCAGAGTGCTCTTAAGGAAAGGTCTACTCTCTCCATAAACACACACAACTCCCATAGGACTCTGCGGGAGTTAGGCAAGGGTATGAAGAGAATAAATCTCTAAGGCAAGTGAAGGAAGAGAAAAAACCTTTAAAAAAGCAGTTTATAAAGATGGTAGCTGCTGTTATGCATCCATTCAAACAAAACACAGCAGAATAAAGCACTGTTAGTGGCATTTCTATAGTACAGTACTGTATTTATTGACAAATTAAAAGTATAGGATCAATCGAGAGACGTAGGCTTCTGCTTCCATGCCCCACCACGTTATCTAGGCTGACTTGTATTTTTCCAGGTAAGTGAATACACATTCGGCCAGGAAACGACTGAGCTGTTGTGGGTTTTTTTTTTTTTGCTTTAAGTATCTGCTTGAATTGTACGGGGTTTTACTGGAAAAGTGCAGCTTATATTCAAAACTATTGTAAATACAAAGAAAAATTTAAAAGACCCATTTACTTTAATGGGCTTTCTTGACTATAAATTCACCTTATCTCAGTATATCAACCAGATGCTATTAGTAACATACGTAATGTTTCTCTTAACAGTCTCTTTAAATGCAGGATCATTCTGAGACAGAAGTAAACCCACTTCTACAATGTGCTATGGAGTTTTTATCTGAGAGATATTTATGTGACTCGGAAAGTGGTTTTACTCAACAAACTCTAAATACAAGCAGCATTACACTGTTCAACAAAACATGTTCATGACACAGCAATCACAAAGACCTCGGGGTCACGCTACTGTGGTGGCACAGGCCAGACCATCCAGTCAGACGTATGTACACCAGCGTCAATGCCTGACATTAGAGGAGGTGGGTGCCTTCTCTGCTGGCCACCCATTCCCTCCTCTCATCCCCACATTCCACTTGCTCCAGACCGCTGTTCCCAGCTCAGGGAGGGGAGGTGGAGGACAGGGAGCCGGCCATGGAGTACTTTTTTTTTTTTTTTTTAATCGGCTACATGTGCTTTCGGACGGCAAGGGCAACCAGTGCCACAGTGGATGCTCGTCCTTTGGCACCATTGCCTGCATCCTTGCCGCAGCTCACCTCACCCCCCTCTCCCCTCCCCCGGCCAGCCCCACCTTCACAAGGAGCTGCTGGAACTGGACTTTTTGGTTCGCTTGATCATGCTGGGGTGAAACTCGGTGTGGCGGCGGGCGTGCTTTGTCAGGTGGTCACTCCGCATGAACCGCTTCTCGCAGAGGGGGCACCGAAACTGTTTCTCGCCAGTGTGGGTTCGGTAGTGCCGGGTGAGCTCGTCGGAGCGGGAGAACTTTTTAAGGCAGTCGGGCCATGTGCAGGGGAACGGTCGCTCACCTGCAGGGGCAAAAGGATGACAAGAGATTTAGGGGGGCAGTGGTAATGTAGGCCAGCACGTACCAGCTTCACTGAGGAGCCAGGGAACACGCTGCTGAGAGGGAAAAGCTGCTTTTGTTTTCTGCTGGAGTGCCAGCGTCTGCGGAGTTGTTGATGACTCGCTTCATCGGGTTTCAGTCTCACCTTCAGCAGAAGCCAAAAACCCCTCCAACCGCATGAAACTCGCACTCCAGTGCAGAACCTTACATGACCCTGAAGACTGTCAAAACAACAGATGAGCTCTGCCTGTGCCTGTACATTTTTCACATCGGTCTCACTACAGCAGTTTGGGAAAGAAGTGCCAGTATTACTCCTCTGACGCTTCCATCCGGCTGAATAAAATAATTTGTAACGGTTAGAAAAGAAGTCAAAACAAATCCTTCACCTAGGACAAGTCATTCCAGCCTGGGGAGAACGGAGCAGGGAGGGGTCGGGGACAGCGGTGCAGCCTCAGGGCTGCAGACGCGTAGAGCAAAACTGCTGTGGCTGCAGAGAGGAGTTCCGCGCCCCGAACTCCTCCCTTCCCTCAGAAATCCAAGTTGCTCCAGAGAGTAAAGGCCTCCCCCCAGTCTCTTAAGATGGCTGATTTGAGAACAGGAAAACTACTTAATTATCCACAGCTCTATAAGTATAGATGTCCGCTATGACAGTGAAGAACCAAACCAAACCAAACACCCCAACCTAAACCACACAGCACTTTGGCTTTTAATGACAAGGGTGTAAGGACGGGACAGCACTCGCTGTTCCTGGCACTCCACATCCCTGCCATTCACCGCGGCAGGCTGCACCGGCTTTGCCTACAGGCACAGACCCAACACCTTCTGACTGGCAGGGCTGACCCTAGTCCGTGGCACGGGTGGAAATCAAAGGCATTCAAGTTTACATGAAAGCTTTCAGTCACAGATCTCATACATTGCTGCAGTTTGATGCCTTAATTTCCTTTACTGAGAGTCGCCTGAAAGGAATACGAATGACAGCTATGTGACAGCTATTTATAGTCAACCATGAAACATATAAACTATCCCAGGAGTCTTCCAACTTGAAAGAGTTGGAAAGAAACTCAAGGACTTTGGTATTTCTTGGTACTGTGAAGCTTGGCACAACAGGTGAGCCTGCTTTGCATTTACAGATTGCAAAAAAAAAGTCATTTACAAGGAAGCCTTTTCCCTTGCAGTTGTCCCCAGATGCAACAGGAGTGACACAAGGCCAACAGCTCAAACAGCCCAGATGCCAGGAGGACAACCAGCAGCGGAAAGTACCGCAGAGCTGCAAGGAGGAGAAAGGGGGCTGGAGGGAGCGACTGACAGCATCCAAGAGGCCAAGGAGGATGAGGACGGATCAGGTAAGCTGAGATGTAGTTGCACCATGGGCCTTGAAAGCCCTCGTGAGCCTCCATTTACACACTTTAGGCTCCTAACGATGTGGTGCTCCCTGACAGGCAGCTGCTCCACCCCAGACAGACCAGCCTGCAGCAGAGCTGAGGCCGAATGAGCAGGACTGCTCAGGTTACGGCAGCCCCTCGGGCAGCTGCAGCACGGCTGCCTCTCCTGCACTTTCTTGCCTCACCTCGCAGCGATGCTGGTCCTTGGTCACGGGAGAAGGATGCAGAAGGAGCCAAGCCAGCCCAGTGCCTGAGCTCATGGAGGCACAGCTGCCAGCCACCCTGACCCTGGGGCTAATTTTTTTTTTTTATGAACAGGTTTCTTGGTTCCCTGCTGTACGCATTTAGACGTGGTTAGAAGCCATTCCAAACAGCCACCGCCTGCATAAAATAAATTAATTAAAACGGTACGTAGGCTTGCACGTGTGTGAAGGGCACGACCTCAGCGACATGGCTGAGCAGCACCGGGAGCCATACAAAGCGCTTGCATTGGTGCCCACCGTCCTCCCCTGGCTCTGCGCTGCCCACCGTCTGCCCCTGGCACCCAAGCCAAGCATTTCACTTGCGCTGCTCTTTTGATAACTATCTCACAGTTTCTGTCACAGCTCCTGGGAGCAGGCAGCAGTGGGAGGTGCAGAACAGCTTTCCATCTTCCCCTCAGAACGTGGGAGAAGTACTGTATATCCCGTGTGTGTGGAGGCATCTAGGAGATGGCTCTACGTCAGGCACTTACACCCCGGAGCAGCGGGGAGCTGCCCCATCCCCAGAAGCGCATTTCCAGCCATCTCCCTCAGGGCAGCTCTTCGGTCTGCAGAAATGCCTGAGAGCAGACGTCTAGGCCGGATAACAAGGATCACAGTCTTTGGGGTGCAGTATCTACATTTCAGGCATGATAGTGTCAAGCCCAGATGCCTAAAAGCAGCATTTTGAATCTGGTCTCATGTAGCCCTCAAGAAACTGGTCTTTCCCCACCTCTTCCCAGAACTGCAAATGGGAAGACCATGAGGTTACCGGGATTCCCTCTGAAAGGTGATGAGAGCAGGATGACCATCACTACCCCGCACACCCATTTCTTGTGTCAGGGGAAAGTGCTTTTAGGTTACGCAGCACAACCACAAAGCTTTGGGGAAAGGCAGGATCCCTCGCATACATTTGGCACTGAGCTCCCTGGAGAGCCAGCCCTGAGTTCAGTGGGGGGAGCCCCAAAAGGCCATGAGGAGCCCGGTGTGGCAGAGGCATGCCCTGCTCCCGACGGGAGAGCCGCTGTGCACCGGGATGGCAAGTGCAGCAGAGACCGCTGCCGGAGACGAGTGGCTGTGCTCCCCCAGATGCACAAGAGCCACCACCAGCACCCGCCACCCACCGCCGAGCCCCCAGGTACGGTGCCGGAGAACGGCTTCACCGCCTCAGCAATACAAGCCCGCAGAGGCTGTCACAGCCACTTTGGAAGCGCATCTATGAAAGTAGGCCAGGCATAATCCCCAGCACCAGGCCGCGTTAAACTCCAGACTTCGCAGAGCAGAGAGACAAGGGGGAGGGAGGCTTTTCCAGGTCCTCAGGGGCCACCTCTGAGCCTGAAGATCTGCTGCTCCCCTCACTCACAAAGCCATAAGGGATGACACCAACCCAGAGGGATGTGGCTTCCGTGATGGATCTAATAATTGGCGCAAATAAGGGGCAGAATGTGTGTCCAGGAGGATTTTAAGGCAAGGAAGGCAGAATTGCCTGATGACACATGATGATTGTCTATGCAGCAATGCTGGTCGGTGTATTTGCTGGCTGCATTTAACAGGCTATTTTTTAAAGCAGCAGCAATATTTGTGGAAGACTCCACAGAGCAAACAGGTCTTGTGACTCAGACACAGCCAGGCAGGCAAGGGCGTGCAGCGCTGCAACGCAGGCTCGTGCTGCCTCCATCTGGAGACAGGGATTTCTGTGTCACGTCTCTGTCGAGAAATATCTTTTCCATACAATTTTTCTCCTTTAGTTTTGGGAGCAGTATTGCTAAAGCTCAAAACCAGCAGAATGAATGATCAAACAAGGTGCTACTATGCTGTTTCCTTTGGTGGCAGTAAAAAATGCCTCAGATGGGATTTCCATCAAGAGATGAAGGAACGACCAATGGTGTATCACAATCCCTCAAAACTATGCGTGATAGGATCCAAACACAAGAGACACAAGATATATATATATATATTAAAGGCAATTATTTACATGTATGTATCCAGGGCAGGTTTCAGAAGTAATAAGTGAAACAGAAACTGACTTATAGGTTATAGGCACAGGCACATCTGCAGAACTACTGAATTCTCTGCCCCATGTGCCACCAGGAATTGTAGCACGAGGCACAGTTTCTGCTGAGCACGAGCTAATGGTAGCTCTTCACACATCTTTCCTGGAGCCCGCAGCCCTGGCTTGCTTTAAATCCCATATGGATATAAAGGCCACCACAGATCCTTTCGATCTTTGCTCTCTTGCTTCACCTGACCTTTTCTCCCCGTTCCTTCTCCCCACCCTCTACTGCAAACGGTTAGTTTCTTCTTCCTCTGCAAGTTTCAACTCTATCCATGTGGCTTTGTCTGACCTGAGGCAGGTATTTTATTCCATTTCCATTTAATTCTGAATAGACAGTAAATTATTTCGCTTTTTTGCCCTACCCTGGGACATTCTGAATTTTGCCACATTGTAGTCTTGTGCAGGAAGGGTTTCTGAAAAGGAAAACAGAGTGGGCATCAGCAGACTTGTTATCCTGATTCATCATCTGCCTTCTCACTACAAAATGCTGCTTTAGATGCAGATGACTAAGGTTAGGAGCTGCAATTTGTGGTGGCAATTTTTTTTTTCTGTGAGGGGGGAGGCTGTGTTTGAAAAGGCTGAAAGCACAGCTGATGATCATACACCTGGGCAATTCTCTTGGTGTGTCGCAGGACATGCACTAGGACCAGAGCATGCTGAGCTTCTGTGAATTTTTTTTCATGAATTACTAAAACGGTTCAAGCGCTGGCTTTATGGAAGACATTCAGAGATTCCTGTTGGTATGGACGGAAGCCTGGCCAGGATGAACGCTTCGCTAGGCTCGTGCTGTCTTCCTTGCTGGCAGAAGTGAGGTCAGACAAAGCCACGACTCCGGAGTCTGGCATCAGTACCAGCTAATGCAGAAGAGTTTGCTGTCAAATAATGCTAATGACGCTGCTTCGCACGTTAACTAGAAAGCCAAGTGTAGCTACAGCTGCATGAATGGACACCTAATTAGACACCCTTGACTGACCTGTGTCATTAGAGATGAGATCACCAAGCACATGGTAGGACTATGCTGCCTGGTATTCATAGCAGCAACTATTTTAAGTATCAAAACTGAAGAACGGTTCAGAGTTTGACTTCTAGGATGTGGTGTCTTGTGTGGGACTCCCACTCTCTGCCCGGCCGCTGACGTGGCACCGCCAGTCCCTCCTGCGGCACGGACGCACACCCTGCCCACGGCACCTGCCCCGAGGCCCAGCCCGACCGGACTGCAGCAAGGCTGAGCCCTCCTGCCAGAAACCTGCAGCAGCTGATGGGAAAGAGGGAGAAGGACAGCACACAAATAGGTAGTTGGGAAACAGCAAAATCTCTTGCCATCAGGTGAGAGTAAAACCACTTAGCAGAACAGGACTGTCATAATCAGCTTTGTGTGGCTCAAATGAGAGAATCTAATCCCCGCCTTCATCTTCCAAGATCCTCCTGTTCCTCTGTGGCCGCTGGAGCTCGAAATTTCCAAAGAAATCTTGGCATCCTAGGAATAACTGTTTCTGAATCACAATCCCTGATGACAATGATAAGCATTTTTTTTTTCTTTTCCCCTGTGATCCCACTCAACCACCACTCTTGCATGTCTCACTGTTTCCTGAAGTAGAACAGGTTCTGTAGGTGGACATCAAGAACATGGTCTGGTTTACTGCAAGAGGAGAAAAGAAAAAGAAAAAAAAAAAAAAAAAAGGCAGGCTACCTTCCTTGCTGCAGAACAGCTGTTATCTCAGGTATCTCTCACTTTTCCCACCTCAGTGCGTTGCTTGCCCCACATACTCTGAATGAGCAATTTCCTGCGGGATGCTGGATTTTGACAGAGCGTCTGCACGCAAGATATTCTGGTGAAGATGGACCTTACAGATACCTGTGCGTCCACTTCTGAGCAGAGAGACCGGAGGCCTTTCAAACAGCCTTCTTCCTCTTCTGAAATACTGCAAAATCTGGTCATTAAAACACGCAGCAACCACAAAGTACAGATGCTGGTGCGAAACAGCACAGAGCGAGATCAGCAGCGAGGATGCCAGGTACCGTGTGATCCGAACAAGTTTCGGCCACACCTAAGCTGCGTCCATCAGGTCTGGCAACCGATCAAACATTCACTGCCTATGGGACAGGCAGCAGAGGAATGGCTTGCAGCAAGGGGTTTATTCCGCCAGCATTCAGGACTAACCAGCACAAGACGATTCAGGTGTTAAAATGCTGCTTTCAGCAAGTATTTAGACTGCTCTGACGTCCTCAAAACCACCACTCAACAGCTGCCTGCATATGCAGGTGTTTGAGTCTCTTTCAAAAGATCAGATGCAAAACCACCTGCTAAACCCCACCGCTGCTGGGAGGCTAAATCCCAGCAAGACTACGTCTTGCTGTTACCCCCGTCCAACAGCCTCAGATGTGAGGGACACCCTTACAGCTCCTCTGACAGATCAGAACCCTGCCTGTCTGCCTTTGGGGCTTTCTTTGGGGGACTGTGCCTTTTCATATACATACACATACACACACATCTATCAGTAGGGGAAGCTACCTGGGAGCGGAGAGACCAAGAGTGTACTCAGCAGTACACTCTTGGGTACATGGGACAAGTTCCTACCTCTTCTCCTTCCCCATCTTATCTTCATTCAAATTTCCCCTGCTTTGCAGCAACACTTAAATGTTAACCAAGCAATGGAGAGAAACTCCCAGCCTGGTGCTCAGGGCACTCATGTGGGATCGAAGACCACTGGCTTTAGGCTCCTGTCCTGCCTGAATGACTAAACACTCACCAAGTGGAAATAGCTTTGGTACGGGAAGGAGAGATGCAATTTTACACACATTCAGAAAGATAACATATTTTTTGTTACTTCACTATGAATTTATTAGCCTGTATTTCACGAGACTCCTCCCTCAAGTTTAAGGTATTTACAGAGCTCTCTCGGGCTATTCAGAGTCATCACTACGTGAATACAGACGGTGAGCTACGCTACTACAAGCAAACACTATCCAAAGCATGATTTGCCATCACCACCCCGGATTCTGGCCATTTAATCTTGACTTGGCCCCTCCCTGCTCTTCAAAGCCACAGGTCTGGGAGCTCTGCGAAGCCACAGGCATCAGCCTGGTGCCCAACAGCCAAGGAAGGGGGGCAGTTGTTCCTGCAGGGATCCGAACATCTGGTGCTGCAAGACATGCAGGCTAACAAAAGCGAGTGACAGCCACCACATAGTCTTCAACGCCACAGCACAACAGTGCACAGGAACTTGGCAAGAGCTGCATTTTCAATACATCTGTCCGGAAACAGGAATCGCACCCTTACGGGTGATGCCTGCTCACTGCTTCTGTCCTGCATGTGCGCTTCTTTATGTTGACTCAATTAATATACAAACCTTTCTGGAGTGCTTTCCCATCATGACACATACGCCTGCCTGGTGTTTTATTTTTTTTTAGCAGAAAAAATAAAAACAAACAAAAAAACCTAAAACACTGAACTTAATCTTCAGGATTTCTGCCTACCTTACTCAGCTGCCAAGGCTTCCAGTCAGTATGATCCTGTTTCTCCGAGACCTGGAAACATGCCCATTAGAACTCCAGCAATCTGCACATTTGCATTAACCCTTGAGAACCGAAGTTTCAGACGGAGGCCTGAATTTAGTAAAAAAACGTCCTGCTGTTTCACTTCCTGCTCTTCAGTGTTATTCTAAAGGATCTGGCAAAGTGACATCGGATGAGCTGGATAAGAGGGGCTTAAAATGCTAAATTTGAGATTATGCTCCCATGAAATATCCAAAAACGCTCCCAGCGAGACAAGTATTGTCAGCATATCAGCAGCTGTACAGTCTGTCAAGCTAATGACAACCTAGAACACAAATAACAAAGCAGCACAGTCAAAACAAAACTGATACGGGGGCTAGATCGACACGGTGATATCTAGATTGCAGCAGTGGGCAGCTGCAGCGCTTATCTTTCCTCTCTACCAGGAACGCTCCTCAGCTCCACTGAGGTGCATACCGCCAGGTCCACACCTCTGCCTACAGCCCTGCTAGCAAACATCAGCGAGAGCCAAAGGCCAGGAGGGCTCGAGGATGCACCAGCTGCCCAATGCAACAAAACTCTTGGTATCGTCTGGACCCCATCTACATGATGATGCAGTTGGCTAAAAAGCCTCGCGGAAGAGGGAGAACTTTTCATATGTGTGGTTTTTGTGTGTCTAACCTCTCAGTTAAGGCTACCCAGTGCAGATGTGAACTTCCCATTGGTCTGCATCACCGCGGGTTGAGGATGATCTGGGATTTGCCTCCCCAAGCAACTAAACTCCTGCAGGTCCTGTATGAGGAGGCATCTCACAAACCAGCTTTACAGTACCTTCTTTGTTCCTCTTTCCTGACCAGGAGGATCTGCTCTCAGTGGCCACCTGCCCTTTAACCGGCTTATACTCACACCATCGCAGCAAACCTACCTTCCCTAAAGTCTGTTTCTCCTGCCAGTTTCTCTCCCTGTCGGTATCTTGCCCTTTGCTCCACGCTCCCTGCCCACGCCTTCTGATTGCTTGTTTGCTGTCATATTACTTTATCTTCCCTGGAAACCTTCTGGCCTGCACATCCGTCTCTGCCCCTGCCTCATCTTTGAGGGTAACCAGGACATGGTTGATGATCTTGGAGGTCTCTTCCAACCTTAAGACTCTATGATTCCATGATAATAATAACCCTACAGCTTACAGGCCATAACCAAATCTCTGAACATATCTATTTAGAGAAGTCTGTGCATTTTCAAGGTAAACTCTCTGCACACCTCCTGTTGGAAGTGTGCATTGCATTCTCCTGACGTCTGCACTGCTTTCAGGGCTTGGGTTTTGTTCACGTCTTGCCGATGCATCCTGGCCTTTTTCTACTCTCTGAAGGGAAAGTCTGCCACACCCAGTCATGCCATCTCAAGACTCCAAGTAATCTCTCCTGCCACTGCCAAACTCCAGCAGAGTTTACGTAACACGTTTTGGTTTTTGGCTTGCAAGCTGTTGGGGATAGCGCTGTCTTCTCTCTCCCGCACCAAGCGCCAGGCACCTCAGAGATGCTAGTGGAAAGAGTTCATGTGGAACAACCTTACCTGCAATGCTCCTCCTGCTCAAGAAACCCAAACATAAATCACAAATTCCAAGTTACTTTTGGATGATAGTGAAGGGATGGGGGAGGCAATAGTTCAGTTTCAGCAATACGTTTGTCCTGGTATCCCCAGGCTTTTCCAGTACATTTTCAATGCAGGTAACCACACACGACAAAACTTTAAGCAAAGGGTTCTACAGATACCTGTAGTCACTGGAATACGGAATGCCTTTGAACCAACAAGTTGAAAGAACCATTAGTAAGACAGACTTCTAACCTCTGAGCATCAAGGCTTTGGTCTTCTACTCTTCTACCTTTATTTGGCATTTCATTTCTAGCTTTGCGCTAGCTTACCAAAGGTGGTGGGAATCTGAGCACTCACCAGGCCACCACGCGGTAACAGAGCAGCAACCAGAGCTTTCCAACTCACTTGGATAATATACGTGAGTAAAGAGAGCTGTGGCTACAAGCAAGCTGACATGTGTGAAGAGAAATCCCAACATTTTCCAAGATAGAGAGAGTGGGATTAAATATTAAAAAGTTAAGACCAGGAAGCTTCTACTGGTGGCTGCACACCTACTTCCACTAAAGGCTACACAGCGGCAAGAAAGCCAGTTGGTGTCCCAGTGAAAAATGGCAGGTAGATGAAAGCAATTGAAGAGGTTCAGATATATGAAGAAAAATATTGGGGGGGGGGGGGGGGGT